>CABEEJ010002099.1:0-43564 GCA_901482245.1 Timema douglasi
CCTATTGAAACGTTGCACCTGCAATATTGAATATTCACTTTCTCTCTCTAACTCCTCCTTGATAAATTCCTCCGAAAACAGTATTGTAATATTATGAATAACTCCTATCCGATGTTCATTACGACCCACCCTGTCAACTGAGACCTTCAAAAGATCATGCAGTTGCCTATTTGCCATAAGACTATTATCTTCCTTAATAAATAACAATTCAACAAAACTTTGTTTTTTCCCTACCAGTACAATGCTAGCTACACTCTTATACTTTGGAAATAGTCCCCTCCCTATTTTCATTGGGTGCAGATTCTTAATGTTTAGTTCCGATGTATTTGAAAATATTAATTTTGTGCGGCCCTGGATTAGAAGAATTGAATACATCTTCTATTTCGACTGCTATACTGTCAACTGAAACAATTGTCCCAATTTGACTCTCCTTGGCATTATCTGCTTTGGTAACTTTGGCTGACGCCTTTCCCATTGGTTTGACCGCAACATGCCCTACACTATATTTAGCTTTCTTCATAATTTGATTTTTGATTGTGATCTTGAACGACCCGATTTAGAGCCTATGGCACTAGGTTGAGAATTTTGTTGAAGTTTGAATATGGTTCTGTCATAGCCGAATCAACATCGCACTCGTCTCCGGATTCAACTGTTCACAAAACACACTTATACACGTCGTGGTCTAAAGCAGCACATATCATAACCGTCCAGCACCGATGCCAAACATTGACTACATAGTATATCTTTTCGAAACGAATCGCGACACACTGATCGTTTTGGTTGGCAATACCTTTAGTTGACGTCAGATGCGTATGCATACTAGCCCTCAATAATATGACCAATCTTGTTGAGTGTATTGTGAGAGTTATCTACTAGATGTTTGATGCATTTTGAAATTAATAAATACATGTTGTATTTAAATTTTGTCTTTATTTCTGGTAAGGGTTTAGTTTTAAAATTAATAAGCTTTGGGTCAGTGGCGGCTCGTGTATAGGTACTGCGGAACTCCAGCACCCCCTATTTCCACCTGATATTATCGATAACATTTAATACAATGTGTCCTTTTTTCTTTAATTTTCTTTTTTTTTTAGTACAATATATATTCCTTAAGATTAATGTCTGTTCTTCAGTAGCCATCTCCCAGTTTATGAAAAATATAAAAACAGCTTTGTATTGAACTGTGCGCTTCACAGTGCCAGCGATGTGGTTTTTGACTGTAGTGCGCATGCGCACATAGGTGGAGATGAGTAGAAAGGTGGGATTGCCAGGTATAGAGAGCACCGTTGCTCTCTCAGTGCCGGCTATGGCGTGATGGTGGGAGGAAGTTTTTCTTCACTCTGCGTGTGTTGTGCTTAAAAACCATGTACCATATTCTTGAATGTGATAAAGTTTAGAAGATTGTAGAGTTAGATTACTATTCTGATTTAGCTGTTCTATTTGATTCATTTTTTTCGGTTCTTTTATTTAACACACAGACTAAACGCGCTTGCAGTACTTTAAATGGAGAAAATTGTCCTCAATTGTCATCCAGAGATCAAGGAGAAAATTATTGAACTTTTTGCGCAAATTAAAACAAGAAGAATTGATTATATTTTAAAATGAATAGATCAAGCTTGAGCTGTAACAATTTAAGTAAAAGTAAGTAAAAAGCTTTTTTGTTAAGATTTTATCTGGTTCCTGAATACATTTTCTTTTCATACTTCTTTTTTTTCCTTTTACACAATTTTAAAACAAAGGTTGAAAAAATTTCTGGAGCAGCACCCCCACGAATTTTAGTTACGAGCCACCACTGTTCTGGGTAAAACAAAAAAAAGACTGTATGAGTGATCTGTCTGTTTAATGTAATTAAGAGTAACAAAAAAAGTAATTAAATTTCGGAGGACCAGTTTTAGTTACACTAAAACAAAGACGGGAGTTGAACGTTGGTTTAATAAGATGTACTGTGTAGATCCTACCTTGAGAGTTGTCTTGACTGGAGATCCAAGAATACCTGGGAGCGATGGTCTTGATATTATGGATCTGAGGTTGGTCTTCTAACGAATATTAATTTGCGAGAGGAGCTCCCCTAAACACTCGCGTTTAATGAGTATATATTATACATATTAAATAAAAACACACATAGAGAACATTATCAACTTATTGTCTATGAAGAGTCGCGCACTAATATAATTTTCCACAGGGTTTGTTTACGAGTACGTATTCAAACAAAACCGAGCAAGAGAGGTTCACCGAGTTGTGATAGAGATTAGAATTTAATGACCACTGTTTTAGACGGAATAAGCGACAGGTGTGAGTAGAAAGAGGGAAGAGGGGTGGCTAATTCCAAGAAATCTGCAGTTGAGTAATAGAGGATATGGGGGGGAATAACCATGTGAGACTAGCGAATAATAAAATATGCAACAAACTAACGAATCATGAAATATGCAACAAAGACTATTAAATAATCTGTGGAATATCAAAGTGGAAATAAAGTGAGAGCGAACCAGTTGAAAGGGTGAATTCCATGTAATTTGCTCCACCTTACTTGGTACAATTTTCAAGTATAACGACAGTTACCTGAACTCTGACCCACGTATACTGGAGCTGAAAATGATCTGATTTCTGAATGTGTATTATGTTGGCGATGAGGTTGGAGGGGATGGGAACTTAGTGGTGATAGTATTGTTCCAAGTAAATTAAATCGACATTTAAATATAAAACACAGTAATTTGACAGAAAAATAAAATAAATATTTTAGCTGTTATTTATCATTTTATATAAAGCAAGCAAAATCTATTGAAAACAACAACAAAGCTAAAAAGCTGCTGCCATATTATCAATGAAGATGTAGTCTTACACTATTTCTAAGTATTTGTTTTTGCCTGCATGCAAACAAATGATGTTAAATCTATTTTAGAAGACGCAGATAAGGGAAAAGTATTTTAGTACCATTATAAAATGATAAAATTTCTCGTCGTATTGATGTAATGTCTTCAGATATTGTCAAAAACATAGTTGAAAATTTGAGTGATGGGCGAATATTATTCAGCCAACAGGCATTAGCCAAAATTGTATTGTATTGATCTAAATCAGATTGGTTGACAATGATGAAAGTATTGAACAATTTTTATCATGAATATAATTACTTAACACGTCAATAGGATTAGATATAATATTCTTAAATTGAAAAATGACACCTTGCCACCAGAAACAAACCTGGGACATGTGGCTTATTACTTTATTTCTATAACCACTGAACTATTGGGATTCGTCCGTACACAATTTCATTCTTCACTCATATTTTAAGGGTGAGCCTGTGATGGACGTGCTGTAATCGTCAAACTTTCAGCTACCGTAGCCACCTTCGATTCAGAAGACCGTTATACTGCCAATACTTAAACGACAAGTGTAGGCATTCGCATATCACAATGGATTAAATAGCTAATCTATTAAATTTGTAACTATGATTATAGTACCCTGCGGCTATGTGACGAACTAAGCTCTCTATCCAGGACCGAGTTGAGCGTCAGTGGTGTAACCCTAAGTAATTGCTATCTGTAGCTGATGTTTTGTAATGTCTTATGTCTTCAACATATATTTAACAGGCTAGACTTCGCTTTGTACTGAGTTGGAGTGTTATATTATTGACAACTCTCGCTTAAATATCACAGTAGCCTTAATGCCATTCTGATTTATTATTATTGCTTTTCAGTAATTAACCTTACTTACAGTTAAATATTTCCAGTTAGTTATTGCTTTCAATTTTATTTTACACTTATTAATTCCATCCGCTATGCTTGCTTATGAAGTTTTACTCAATTAAATCTAACATATAGATCCACGGTGTTTTGAAATTGTCGCATAATTTTCAGAGTACATCTTTGACTCTGTTTTCAGATAATTGATGGTGGTATTATCTCGGTCCAGCCGGTATAACAAGAGCGCGCATGCGTTCTGTTCGTAGGTATCGATATAATCAAATTATAAAACACTCATAATGCTGGAGCCTTCGCATACTACATCCAAGCTTATTTCCCGCCCTTTGTATAGTAAATATGTTTTCCCGCTAATCTTGTACAGCGTTTTCTATTGATATATTTTCTTGTCGAAGCAGAAAATTGGTATAAGAATGTAAGTATTCTATATTCATTATTTTGAAATACAATTTAACGTCATTGTAAGTCTGATGACAATGGGATTTATGAGTTACTTTATTAGTATTTCACCAACATATCTTTTACAATAATTGAATTTCTTTTCTAAAAATTCTGCTTGACCTCAATTCATTATGTTTACATTAAAGAAATCAACATATTAACGCAAAACCTATACAATTAATTATCTTCGTCAAATTCGATCTACTTTTTATATTCATTACATTAAAAACATAAAAATAGATCATACAACTCCTTTTTAGGCTGTGTAATAGGCTAGCTTTTTTCAACACCTTTTTTCTATGTTCCTTTTATTTCATAATCATACTACTTTCTTGAATAATATAGGGTGTGAATTTAATATACTATAGGTTCGGCGGAGTATCTCGGCGACCTCCAAAAGTATAAATATATAAAGGGATGAAAATGTTTCAACATTACATCACAAGTATTTTACTGTGCTATAGACTAGTCCAGTGGTTTCTAAACCTTTTTGGTCCGCACTGTATTAGGATTTTATTTTTGTGGCACCCAAAGGCAAAACACATAACTACCTAACGCTTGCACATATTTAAAATCCACAAACCATTTATATAAAAAGTATTAAATCGGTATATACTTTGAACAATCAAATCATTGACAAAATGGGCTAAATTGTAATTAGTAGGATGGGTGAGCCTGTTCACTGCACATATTCTCTAATCTTGGAATCCAACTGGACACAGCCACCCTCAATTCCTGTTCCACGTTGATTTTTGAATGATAACTTGCTTTTTATTGCAGTGATCACCGAAAACTCAGCTTCGCACAAATATTATGTCACAAATGGAATTAAAAAATGCTGAGCTTTACCACTTAGCAGCGAATATGATTTTTTTTACTGATATCCTAAAATCAGTTCTAAGCTGTCAAATTTTGTCTTCATTGAATTGTTGTGAGACAGCTCAATAAGATTTTCTTCTTCTACAGAAGTAAATTCAGATGAAGCTTTGGCCCTGTATGGGTCTTGAATCCATGCAAACTTATCAATATCATCTTCTTGAAAGTATATTTCAAACTAGTTGATATGCTGTGATAGGTGTTCTTCAAAAACAGATTTTATTTTGCGAGAGAAATCAATTTCATTAGATATCAAAAACTAATGTAACACGGGGAAACAATCTTTTCCACCAGCTTCATTCATTATTCTTCTCCATAGCTGTAATTTTTTTTCTGAACGCTAAAATCTTTTCGACCAATTGCAAAATGTGTATGTTGCCTCCCTGGAAGAGTCAGATGCTTTGATGTGAATGCTTGTCTTTGAATGATGCAATGGGTCCCCAGTGAATCTAGAGCTTTGTTTTTAATAAGCGCCGGCAATCCTCCATAATGGCCGGACATCAAACGACCACCATCAGTAAAGACATTGGCACACTTTGTCCACTCCAAATTATTTTCACCTATAAATGTGATCAGAATCTCGAACAAGTCTTTTGCCTTTGTACTTGCATTGATAATTTTACATAAAAAGGTCTTCCACAGTGTCATTTCCATCTATGAATCGTATATAGCGAATATTATGTGCATCTTTATTCATTACTGTCCGTGGCCTCATCCAGCTTCTACCCAAATTCCTTCCCTTTTATTTTTGCAATTAATTGACCATTGAGATTCTACGCCATGTGCTGGATTTCGCGATATAGTATTGTTAGACAAAGGCACCTTTGAATGCAGTTTCTTCGCAGACTCCCAATCATAATGTTAATCAAATCTACAGCAGCCGGTATAATTTGTTATTCTGCAATAGTATTGATCTTTTTACACTTTGCAACTCTAAATTATGCAACCTTGTATGATGATAGCAAATTATTGCGTGGTACAGTAGCCCCATGGCTTTTTTGGTGCTGACTGACAGCTCACAGCTGACTTCCAGAAGCGACAGCTGGTAAAAACATGGTTTGCAGATCATATGGTTCAGTGTAGAGATACAAAATTTGGTCTGGTAACTTTTCAAGGCCGTCAGCTGTCAGCTGTGAGCTGTCAGTCAGCACTAAAGAAGCCATGGGGCTACTGTATTAACACTTGCTGAGAAAAGGTATGTTTATGTTTTAATTTCTTTAGCTTTCTGGTGAAATAGTCATGAGGTTTACCAACCATGTTTCGAATATTGTTTTCTAAATGGTGTTTTAGCTTACGAAGGAGCGAATTACACCGGATGTGCTTTGTAATGTGTTTAGAACATGTGGGCTTGCTCCATGGGACTCTAATGCACTTGACTTTGACAAAATAAATACAGATACTAACCATCCCTTCATAACACATGATACAAGGCCAGTGCATGCTAAAATAAGTAATTTTAATGTTCACGTACAGTTTTTGGAAAATCCATTGGGGATATAAAAGTATAGATATTCAAAAATAATGATGTGGATGTGTGGACTGGTGTACAAGAAAAAACATCTTTGTATAATTTATGGAAGGATATACATATATCAATACAAGACTCTGAACTTGATAGGCTTAATCCTGATGACAACCCTTAAATTGTCAACCTTCCAAACACTCAAGCTAAAAGATCAAACACGCCAAGAGACCACACCACATCTTCTTCCCCATCCCCATTGAGACATGATCATATTGATGTAACCACTGTTCCATCAACCTCTAAATTACCGGCATTCCATGATCATTCTACTTTGGCTACACCTTAAACTAGTGGAAAAGTACAAGCCTATACCTACCATACCATCATTTAAAAGGGTACAGTTTTTGCCTGAAGACAAAGAAACACCAAGTTCAAAAAAGAAGAGAGAAAAGGTTCCATTGGTTGTGTCATCTTCACAATGGCAAAAGTACAACTCAAAAGAGTTAGAAGAAAAGAAGAAAAAAAAACAGGAAAAAGAAAAGGGAAGAAAAACAAAGTAAAAAATTGGAAAAATATAAACAAAAGAAACTGAAAAAACTTAAGGCTACCCACAATACCTACTCTGAAATGATAGTCCTGATGAAGAAGTAGAACTTTTTGAAACCAGTGATTCTTCTTCAGAAGTGACTGAAGATTGTGCAATTAAACTTCAAGAATTTGTTCCTCACAAATTGAAACAAGGTACGTTTGTTTTAATCGAGTTCATATAGGTAAACGTAACTAATTAAAATACGGATAGGTTTTCATTATACAAAGACCACCTGGAGAAGAATACAAAGAGATAAGTGTGATGGCTTTGAATTGCACTGATACTGGGTTCAAGTATTATTTAAGCATATTTTTGGTCATTTTTAATCCTTTTCCCCTTGTAAACAAAAATAACCAAATGCCTCACCCGCTCCCCTATCCTTACATAAGATTTGTCAACTTTTTTCATTTGTTCCCAGGAATAACCATTCTTTTTCTCCTGCAATTTTGCCTCTAGCCCGAACAGGTAGTTAAACGCGACGATAAAGAAAGTTAAAAATTCATACAATTTATAAATTGCTGGTAATTATTAACATAGAGGTGTAAATTAATATTGTGAAATAATTGACAATTAACACTGGTATACAATGAGTTTAAATTTATTGAACAGTTTATAAAACAAGTTATAAAAGTACTTATAGTACATTATAACTTACTTTTATAATGTATAACTTTTATAACATATATAACTTACTACTGGCCATCTTGAAATAATGAGTTTTTAAGATAATGAGCTAAATTCTTACTTTTTAATTTCAATCTCTTTCATTATATTCAGTTTAGTCATCATTATGTCATGAATAAACAGTTTATGGGTAAATAAACAGTTAAACCTAAAGAAAAACCATAAATACCCACTAAATATACCTGTTTTTGTCAAATAACCTGAACCACAATTCGGTTTGTAATGTTAAACAACACCTCAATATAAAATTTAGTCAAAATGTTAGTTAGACAACAGTAAAACAACTTCGTCGGTTTAAGAGGTATCATGAAACGTTGAAAGTTAGGTTTTGTTGACAATCACAAAACTTTTCTTTCTGAGGGGTTAAGAATAAAATCAAATCAACAATTTGAACTTTGTTTTTAAAGTAAAATGTTTCTTCATTATATCTTTAGATAAATGATGTAGTTAAAAAAAAAAAAGTGTTTTTCCAAATTTATTTTAGGAAACATTGTTTAGAGCTGTGTGCTTAGTCATATAGGTCTAAAATTTTATAATAATTTAATATGGTACTAAACTATGCCATTTCCTTAAAAATCTTAGCTTTGTTATAATTTGATTGCAAACAAATACTTTTTTCCAACTTTTATCATAATATTTTTATTGTTAATTGTCCACACCCACCACTTTTCACGTTTTTTTCTTTACACCATTTATTTGTGAATATTAACTTATTATTTTGATCCTTTTTGCAGCTCACAACAACTTTATTGAAGAATGTCAAGCCCGCGAAGACCACCTCGCACCCCATCTCGCCGGGGTGATGAAAGTATTTCCCCGACATCCTTGTTGGGTCGGCGTTCAAGAGATGGAACTCCTGTTCGTCCAACAGAGAATGGTGTTGACCCTGGCCCTAGAAGCACCCCAAGAAAGCCCCGCACTCCAAGAAGGCAGCAGGCACCATCTGGCTCTAGCCCTTCACGATCCTTAAGGTCCGATACCCCTGCATTAATGAGAGATGCAAACATTGTTGAAGAATCGGACCAGCTGTCACCTGCTATCAATCTGAATCCCACCAGCCCATTTGGTAAAATATTGGCTTTTGAAATATTACTTTAAAATAAAAAAAGCAATTGTTTTAAATATAACAACTTTACAATAAAAAAAAAGCAAAGAACATAATTGGATAACCTATGTTTATAGTTTTTAGGCCAACCACACATTGGAGCAACGATACTGCAGCACCACTTTAATGTAGGCCATCAAAGTGTTGTCTGACACTCTTTAATGAAACTTCCTTTCACCTTAGTTATATAGCAAAACACTTATCTAATAAGTATTTCCCCTCCTCCACTTATCAAATAGTTGCCACAGCATATTTAAGTTTTTTAATGTGATTATTCTTTTATGTTGATTAATAATTTAAAGAACAAAAATATAATTTTCATAATTTGAAAATATTAGTTGCAATTTAATAGAAAATTAAACATAATAAATAAGGTTTAATCAGTAGGAGCCAGTGGTCCGATTGAAAAATCTTTGCAACTGATTCTCTTTCATGGCGAAAAATAAAAACTATGAATAATCTATCGAAATTATGTATTTAGCTTCCTTAAAATATTTCCAACTCGTTATTTGATTATCATACATTTTCATTCCTTAATAAATACATAATAGAAATTAAAATGTGATGGAATGTGTTAACCGCACACAGTTAATCTTAAAGGCCAAAGATAAATTCATAGCTCATGAGCATTTATTTTTATGAAAAGATGAGTGAACGACACATTTGTTTATTTCCAATTATGTTCATCTGAGCATTTGGGCTATGGTTAAGAGAATACAAACCTTTTTTAAAATGATAAAACATAGATTTAAAAGAATACAATTTTAACCTGTTACCCAATTTTCATTTTCATTAGAAATTAACATTTTATTAGTAAACTGAATTGGAGAATAGACCGTTGAAGAACACTACATACATTATTGTAAGTCATTTACTAATATTTCTGTACATCTCGTAATGTTTGCTTGATACATTTACATATGATAAAAGATGATAAAAATCTATAAATAAATAATATCATAGGTGACCTGGTGGTATAGGGGTAAGGTGTCGGACTTCTTTGCTGGGGTCCGGGGTTCAATCCTCGGTCCCGGCACAGATTTATCTGATTGCCAAACCCTTCCTTCACCTCTGACAAGACGTGTATTAATCACAATTTGTGAATGTGGGGAATGCCAAGCCTCCACCATGGTTCGGATTCCACATTAAACTGTAGGTCCTCCATTTAATCTCATAATCACCCTACCATTACACATTAGCGTAAGTGCGTGTAACCCGAACGGGTAGTAAGACGCGCTGCTAATAATAATAATAATTGGTGTAATATTTTTATTAACTAGACTTAGCTCTATAAAGTGAAAATGTAAATCAGTTCAATAATTATTTTAAATACTATACAATCCCTTCAGGTATGAGTGAGATTGACTTAAGCTCTCCACTAAATTACGGAACTCCAAGTTCTTTGGGCTCGGTCAGGACCCCTCGATCTGGGATACGAGGAACACCCATTCGTCTAAGACCTGACATCAGGACTGATAGAAGGATCAGACAAGTTAATGTCAATTCAGATCAAGTGAGTAGCTAATAAAAGTATTTTTTAAATTGAGGAGCTAATTTAGCCCACTCATAAATATATTTTCATTGCTACATTAAGCTGAAACTTGCATTTTGTGTATGTGTGTGTGCACACACACAAGATGGATTATCCAGATCTGGTCAAAAAAATTTCCTTTAATATAAATTTAAAAAAAAACTCATTTTATATACAATACTCTCATCACTTGAAGGCTTTGTATTTTTAATGGGTTCATTTTTAACAACTTACTATTAGTTAGAGCTAAACATATTTTGTTAAATTGTTTATTGATATTATCACTACTGTGCATAGAGGTTATATATCCAAATAATCTAATCATTGTGCTCTGTCTATTAACAGTTATTTGTTGGGTTCAGCAAGTGAAACAGCTTGAAAGATTAATATCCTATTATCTTTTGGGGTGTGAAAATGAAGGGGAGGGGGCAGCAAATAGCCTGCCAAGGTCAACCATTTATGAGGGATCAGTGTGTCTGTTATTTGTGAGCTAGACAGGGAGTAGAGTATAACAGGTATCAAATCTCGAGAGAACATTTAAGAAAAGTGACTTTTAAGCAGTTTCATACTTGGAACTAATTGAAGAGGTGTCAAACAATAAATATGTTTTGTAGTATTTTTTGCACTATGCAAATAATTAAATATAAAACACCATATTTGAAAGAAATTAACTAATAAAAATAATTTCTATCAAAAATTTAATAAAATCTGTTATTTTTAATTGTACTATTAGATATTAATTGAAAATTTGGTTATTTGATTTGATAAAAAATGCTATTCATGTACACTTCTATCAATTTTACTCTTTTATAGTTTATTACCTTTAGCAATGTTTTTTTAGCACTTACTCATTCCGATTATATGCCTATATACTAATTACTCTAGTGTGTTAGGAATGAGGAAGATTGAATTTAGAGATGTGCCTGCATTTGCGTGGATAGAGTGGGAAACCATTTAGGAAAAACCACCCTTAGTACACCCGGCCAATATCAAACTAAATATCCCCATCATTTGTAGTCTAGTCTATTGCGAGAGTGATGTCTTAGACTATGCAGCCACTTAAATGGGCTTTAATAATATTATAACTTTAACAAGTTTTACCATATTAGTTTGGAAATCAATATTTTTTAAATCTAATACTATTCTAAAGAGTAATTTTAAAATATCCGGTTCCCATCCCGAATCCCGATATTTTGTCTCATTTCCTGCCCCGAAATAAAAAGTCATTCTAGTCCATCGCTAGACTAAATGCTTTATTTTCTTGCAATTCTTATTTACATTTGTTTGTTAAAGATAAAGGTGTCCATTTCATACTTTCATATAAACCATAATTTTAAAATATCTTGGTGGATACATTGGCCAATATGAGATTTTTAAGCAGTTTTTATTTTTGGAAAATTATTGATAGATTAATCAAAATTAAATTTACTCTATTAGAAGTCCATTATTTTTGAAAGTCAGCTTTGGGGAGGGGGAGAGGGGGGGAATCATGCACATACAGCATGTAGAGCTTAAAAATAAATATATGTGTGTTACTAAATTTTCGAAACCTGTGAACATCCGCAAAGTTAAATTGGGTACTTATACATTAAAATTATAGTACAGTAGGGTTCCAATTATCTGACCTAAATAGGACCGAAAAATGGTTGGATACTTTGGAAAGAAAGAAAAACTAATAGTAGTACTATTGATATGAAATAAGGTTTGTTAGTAACTACGCTATAGTTATAAATTATGCAATAAATTAATTAAATACACACTTTATTATATACTGTAGTATACAAAATGTAATATTCATTGTTTAAAAATTAGTGATTGAAGTGTGTTTCCCAGCTTTGCTTCTCTTCCTTGCGGGAATATCAAGCCAATACTTTATTTTTTTTATTATAAAATTATTCTCGATTTAACTTATAACAGTTTTGATTTGTTGACAATATTATTCCTAATAATTCCTGCTTAGTCAATTTCCAAAACATATTTTTAATAACAAATTTTGAAAAAAAATAAGTTGAAATTGATATGCTTGTATCGTAACATTACTATCTAAGTGTGCGGTTTCTTGCAGCTGGAGCCATCTAATGAAGCTTCCAGAGACGTAAGCTCGGAACTGGACCAGGCAGGACCTCAACTCGTGATTTGGGGAACCAACGTGGTCGTGAGTCAGTGTAAGGAGAAGTTCAAACGCTTCGTCTCCAGGTTCATTGACCCTCATGCAGAGGAAGATGAAAGGACTGAAACTATGGATGTAAATGAACCACTTTACATGCAGAAACTGGAAGAGGTCAGTGAATCAGAATATAAATTAGTTTGTTTTCACATAACTCTTAGTACTTGTTATACAAAGGAAAATTATACCAAATGGCTATTTAAAATAAACATTGATAAGAAGAAAGAAGGACAAGGCCTACACATGTGCCAGAAAACTGTAGGCCTCAAAGTTCACGGTTAGAAACACAATAAAACACATAATTATGAAACTCTTGGGGTACATCAATCCCCTTTTCAGCAGAAGAGATTAAAACACCAACTGGACTGTGGTATATTTTTGAATCAAGAAACACAATAATATCTAAGTGATCATGATCTACCTCTGGCCATGTTGCCATAGTACAATCTGTGTTTTACTCTCATCTGCTGAAGAGTGGTACTGATTACTCTGAAAATTACATAATTATTTATTTTGTTGTGTGTTAGTTGCGAACTCTGAGGCCTGCAGTTTTCTGGTAAGTGTGTAGACCTTGCTTGCCCTTCTTTCCCCGTTCAAATAAAAAAAAATCATAATAATTAATTTAAACCACATTAATATCTCCAGTTTGTGTCTTTGTCAGATCCACACCCTTGAAGAGCCGTTCTTGAATGTTAACTGTGGCCATTTGGAAGCATTTGACCCTGATCTATATCGTCAACTGGTTTGCTACCCTCAAGAAGTGATACCAACATTTGATATGGCCATCAATGAGATGTTTTTTGACAAGTTTCCTGCTGCTGTGCTAGGCCATCAGATCCAAGTGCGACCATTCAATGCAGAGAAAACCAAAAATATGAGAGCTCTGAATCCAGAAGGTAGTTTAGATGTTAATATACATGGTTGATTGACCTTTTTTTAGCATTCCTTCTTACTACTTATACGGGTTATATGCTTATGTACTAATTACATTAATGATTTGAAGGATTAGGAAGGTTATGTTCATAGAAATTGTACCCACATGATGTATGTGGATGGAGAGTGGAAAACCACTGTGGAAAAACTACCGTGAGTACACCCGACTGAGATTTGAACTTCATTCTTCCCATAATCAGTGGTCTAGTCTACTGCGAGAGTAGCACATTAGACCATGTGGCCACCAAAGCAAGTTTGTTTGAAAACAGATTGTTATCTGAAGGTTACTATTTCAAATTTGTTTCATATTTCTGAAAATTGAACTTGACCCAATGGTGAAATTTAGAGCTGCATCTAGCATCTATTTTATATTTTGAGGGAATATTAACAACTTTGTTAATTCAAACTATGAACTAAAGTACACATTTTAATATTTATAAGTCTGAATACTTCCAGGAAAAATTTGTTTGCAATTTTTATTTACATATTAATTTCACTCTTGTAAAAAAAAAGTCAAAATCATTGTGATGGTAGGCCTACTACTTTACTAAAGATACATTTCTATTTCAATTTTTCAAATATTTATTTACTTTTTTAAAATAAATACTTATAGGAAAAGTAATTGCAATATTACCACTTTATTAAATATAACTATAAAAGTTAGTACAATTTTATTATTATTATTTATCATTATTATTATTATTAATTATTATTTATTTTACTAAAGGGTTTGGAAATCAGATAAATCTGTGCTGGAACCCCAGCACAGAAGTCTTGACACCTGATACCTAGACCGTCAGGTCACCTAGTACAATTTTGATTTTGATAGTTTAAAAAAATGGTGTTTGGTAATTTGAAATTTATGGTTATTATCTCAAAATAAATTATCAAGTTCTTATAGTCATTAAGGCTACATACAGTGCTCATACCACTTCTTTGGTGCTGACTGACAGCTCTGAAAAGTCACCAGACCAAATTATGTATCCCTACGCCGGACCATATGATCTGCAAAACCATGTGTTTAGCAGCTGTCACTTCTGAGAGTCAAATTTTAAGTTTATACAAGAAACCTATATGACTGTTTTATTTATTTTCTATATATTGTTGACCTTGATATGTTGATGGCCTAGTATTATTAATTTTTTCAAGAATATAATATTTTTTTTAAAAAATAGCATTTAATCCCATATCAGTTTTTATTGTAATAAATAAAGTTTTAATAAAAAAAATTCAATTATCTTATAGAAAATTATAAAAAAATTCCATTCTTTTTTGTTAATATTCGTATTATTAACAACATTAATAAATGTGAAAAATCTGAATATCAATAACTACAAATAGGAAAAAAAGTCAAACATTTTTAAGAGTATTACAACATGTTGGTGACCTGGTGGTCTAGGGGTAAGGTGTCAGACTTCTGTACTGAGGGTCCGGGGTTCATTCCTCAGTCCCGGCACAAATTTATTTGATTTCCAAACCCTTTCTTGATCTCTGACAAGATGTGTATTAATCACAACTTGTGAATGTGAGGAATGCCAGGCTTCCACCGTGGTTCGGATACCATGTTAAACTGTAGGTCCTCCATTTCATTTCACAATTGTCCTACTGTTACACATTAGTGTAAGTGCGTATAACCCAAATGGGTATAAAGACAATAATAATAATAATAATAATCAGAAAACATTCTAAAGTAGTTTAAAGTAAGGAGTGGTAATAAAGTTAAAACTTAGATAGAAAACTCATAGTTATATGGATTATTTGACTTTTAATATTTAAAAAAAATTTATTTTATTTTGCTTTGCTTTTAATGAGCTACAAAATATTTAAAAAAAATCTACAATAAAGTGATTAACATCAACTGAATTAAAACATGTCTTGACAAGTCTAAAATTCACATATAATATTAAAATTTTATTTACAAAACTTGGATAAAACCAATTAAGGACAAAAAGAAAGTTTTGGTGTTGTGACTAGACATCCTTGATATAGAGATACTTAAAGACTTTAGTGTATAAATCTATTTTACAAATTAGCTTAGATAATAAGATTGATTTTAAAAATGTGGAAATTACAGTTGTGAAAGTGTTTAAACACTTTTTGGAGTGAAAATGCCTTTAATGTGTGTGCGTTGTGTAAGCTTGTATGAGGTTTTCACTAACCTGTACAGAATGATATGGAGCATTGTTAAGAAAAATAATGGAAGGTTCCTCGAGGCTAATCAGTAGCTGGTTTTTCATCCAGGTTTCGAAATTTTCCCCGTTCATTTCCCCGTGATAATCTCCTGTGGTCTTCTTTGATGCAAATAATAATTCAGCACCTTCCACAAAGCCCCTTCTTGAAACAGCATGCAAAACTATAAAGCTTTTGCCATCATTCGTCGACCGCCTCTTACAAGTAAATGTTGAATTGTCTTGCCAAAACGACAGATTAATAACTTAACCAAAGTTTTACACAACCTCAGGCTTGTGCTCTCCTTTACAATCTGTTATATTATATTGTTTTAATATGTAGGCCTATTTATAATGACTTTAAATAATTTAACAAACAAAAATCAATATCCTAGAAAATATGTTTAGGCCTATAAAATAAATGTCAATGACAAATCAAAAGCTATCCTAACTAACAAAAATCTATTTTAGATTCACTCCTCTTAAACAGTTGTAACAAAGTTTCTAATAAAAATACAATAACTTATAACTTGAAGTCTTAGTCTGGTATTTATTTAATAAACACTAGATAAAGACTCGAAAGTAATTTTTATAACACTTCACAGATTTTTTTGAAATATAAAAATTTTAAAACTCGAGGTTTGGCCTAGAGGGCAACACAACACCATCTTGGGGTTAAAAGATTTATTTTATAGTCTTGATAGACTTAAATTTTCGAATAAAGTATATAGATCACTGAGAAACACTCGCTATTTTATTTTATCACACGCTTTAATGTTATATTAGATAAATAATTATTCAAAGATCACCAAAAAATCCGTTTATTTTCCGAGGATAACACGCTCACGCAACGAAATAATATTCACAAAAGAACACACAGATTACTAACTAGCCAAATTAATGTTCAAAAAAGACACTGTACTATTCAAATTAGTAATAAAATTATTAACGGGTAGCATAGACACGCATAAATACCAATAAATAGTACTAAACTATATAAAGTATTTTGTTCAACTTGTTGATTGACCCACGTAGTTTTAACAACTTTATTGTATACGATAATTCAATGTTATACTGTATTTTAAAAGTGTAATATTTTGGTTATGAGAATAACCGTTTAGTTCGTAGCTTAATATTGAAGTTTTCTTTTGCTGTTTAATTAAAATTAATTATTAAAAGCAAGAGAACGTTAAAAGTGGCCTAATATCTTGTAAACAAACATGGCCACTGGGTAAAAGCCAGTTGTTGACGTAGAAAAAAGAGGTCCTCTTGGAGGAATTCGGCCATTGTGTTAATACTCGTTGTTTACAAGATTTAAACTTTATATTATTTCACAAACACTTTGAATGTTATTTCCTCTTTATTACCACAAACCATTTATTTATGTTAAAGATATACGAGGGCAGCTATAAAAATATTAATATCTGAATATAATAACATTAAATGTAGAATTTTACGCTCTATTTAACCGGTAATTGCCACAAGAATGAAAAGAAAAACTAAAATGAAATCACTAGACTTTTTTTTCTTACATTTGATTATGAAAAGAGAAATTATACTGTAATCTTTGAGGAAGTATTGTTAAAAGTGATTGATAATATTTTTAGTAATTATAATAGTAGTAATTAGTAAATAATAATTGTTTCCAAATATGGTGACAAAAGTTATTTTTAGACAATGTTGGCGTAACTGATACCATTTGCTAGCTTCTGCTAGCTGTCATGTAAAACCACAAAAGTGGTAAGTCCACTATATGTTTGTTTTTTTTGCCAGATATTGACCAACTCATCACTATTAGCGGCATGGTGATTCGTACATCCAACATTATACCCGAGATGCGGGAAGCTTTCTTCAAGTGTATTGTTTGTTCATTCTCAACTGCTGTAGAGATTGATCGTGGTCGTATTGCAGAACCCACTTTGTGTACCAACTGTAACACCAATCACTGCTTCACACTTGTGCATAATCGCTCTCAGTTCACAGACAAACAGCTGGTCAAATTGCAGGAATCACCAGGTATAATAAGACATAATTGTGGATGTTCATCTTATATTAACATTAGTTTTGGTTTGGCAAAACTGAAAAATATTGAATCTTATGTGAAGCTCGAAGTTTTGAATCAGAATTTCATGTAATTAAAAAATCAAAATCAATAAGTACTAACTTTTCATATAATCTAGGATCAATTTTTAATGAAAATATAATTATTAGAGCTGTGAGGAATTACAAACTTCTGGAAAATGAATATTTCTGAAACTGGGAGGGAAATTTATTTTTCTAGATTTTTTTGTAAATAAAACAATATTTATACAAAGTTTAAATGTTAAGTTTTTTGGCACAGTTGCACAGTAGAAAGGAAGTGGATACTTTGTGTTCTTGTCACAGTGCTGAGATCAGTGGGCCTATCCCGGAGATGTTGCGAGTTTATCTTACTACGGTGAATCTCGCCATGTTCAACTCGAACTCGTAATTTCATATCCGTAAAGTAGCCATTCTTGAGTTAATAATCTCACAATTCGTGTTGAGTCTTCTAATTTCGTAATAAGCGAAAAATTCCGAACTTCCGGTGTCAAAAATTGTGATTTGAGATTTACTTTATAGCTATGTGAACGCACCCTTCAGCCATTTAAACAATAGAATAACAAAAATGTTGTCTTCAACATCTTGGTTTTAATTTTTTGTTAGTTAAGGTAAGCTCGATAAAGTCTAAATAAAATTGGATTGGAAGAGAATAAGCAAAGAGCAAAAGCAGATTACACTTTATGTATGTTTCTTTGTTTCGCTAAATGATTAAATAAAAAGCTATTACTAGTATAACTTATTACATCATGTATGATATATCTTAATAACTTTAATAGGTACATAAAAAGCCATAATTAAATAACATACAGCATATGGATGGAATGCCTTTCTATTTGAATAAAACCGTTTATTAAGCCTGAACAAATTAATAAATTTCTTATCACTCAGCTCAAAAGCGTCTTCGCGTTAACGAAATATACGTGGCATTCTATTAAATTCATTTTCAAATTCTTAAAGTTCTCTTATTATTAAATAGTAAGGCTATGTTTACGCCATTTTACATTTTGTCCAACAACAATTATTTTCGAACTATCTGTTGCGATATTGACGATTCCGAGAGGTAGAACCGCAGTGAGATCTATCCGAATGAAAAAATCTCAATCCGTAACGAAATCTTTTCCAAGAATAGCTAAATTGAAAAAGTTTCGAGATTGTGTCACGTGAACGACCAATCTCGCAATGGAATCAACTTGAAACATCTCGGGGATAGGCCCAATGGTCTGGCACAACCTTACTTATTTAGTTTAGGCATAGCTTATAGTTGGTTTGGCGAGTCACAAATGAGTTTTTAAGGGGAAAGCTTTCGTAGTACAAAACATTATTTTCACAATACAGTAACTCTATGACTTCTTTGGTGCTGAATGACAGCTATAAAATGCTACCAGACCAAATTATTATACATCGAACCATATGATCTTCAAAAACATGTGTTTAGCAGCTGTCATTCTTGACAGTCAAAATTTAGGCCTATACAAGAAACATAAGACAGTTTTATTTATTTTTTACTTATTGTTGACCTTGATATGTTGATGTTAGATCTATTAATTATTTATTTATTTTTTCTACAATATAAAAGGTGACCTGGCGGTCTAGAGGTAAGGTGTCAGACTTCTATGCTGGCGGCCGGGGTTCCATCCTCGGTCCCGGCACAGATTTATCTGATTACCAAACCCTTCCTTCACCTCTGACAAGACATCTTGGGAATGTGAGGAATGCCAGGCCTCCACCGTGGTTCGGATCCCACGTTAAACTGTAGGTCCTCCATTTCATCTCACAATCACCCTACCATTACACATTAGCGTAAGTGCGTATAACCCGAAAGGGTAGTAAGACGCGGTGCTAATAATAATAATAATAATAATAATACAATATAAAAATTTTTAGCATTTAATCCCATATTAGTTTTTTTATTATTATTAGTAAATTGTTTGAACTAATAAATATTTGTTTAAATATATAAATAGTTATTTGTTGATATTACTATGAAAAATCTGAATGTACAGTATTACACATAGAAAACAAAACACTCATAACCTTTTTAACACTTACAACAAATAAGTCATATTCGTTATGAACTGGCCCTTTCAAGTGTTTTCCAACGGGGTCGCAAGAAATTCTTCTACATCTTCGTCGTCGTCCTTATCATCTTCAGCCAGGTTAATGATGATAGGTGGGTGGGTCTCACTTGCATCCATTTTCATCTCCTGGTCCCAATCTTCTTTAATAAGTTTCTCGCAATGGTCAATTTAACAAACAAAAATCAATATCCTGGAAATTATGTATAGGCCTATAAAATAAAAATACATTATAGGGCCTACTGACATAAACACTCACTATATTTTATCACACTCTTCAATGTTATATTAGATAAATAACTATTCAAAGATCACTAAAAAATCGTTTATTTTCTAAGGATAGCACGCTCACACATTGAACTAATATTTACAAAAGAACACATAGATTACTAAGTAACCGAATTATATTCAAAAGGACAATGTACTATTAAAATTTGTAATGAAATTATTAACAGTAGCATAGACACGCCTAAATATTCAACTATAAAGTATTTTGTTCGCCTCAACTTGTAGACATATGCCTGTGATTTTATTAACTGTATTTTTATGATAATTCACTGTCATAGCAGCATAGCATAATGTCTATTTAAAATTGTTAGATTTTGGTTATGAGACTAATCGTTTGTTTGTCTAGTTTTGAAGTTTGCATTTGCTGTTTAATTCAAATTAATGATTAAAAGCAAGAGCTTGTTAAAAGTGGCCTTAAATACAAAAAACAAATATGGCTACTGAATAGAAGTTATTCTGCCAGCTAGTGACTTAGACGACCTTGTTGCTGTTTGGACGTTGAATTGTATTATTATATTAATCATGTTTACAAAATTTAAACTTTATATTATTTCACAAACATTTTGTATGTCTTTTCCTCTTTATTATCACAAACCATCTATTTATGTTAAAGATATGCGAGTCCAGTTATAAAAATATAAATAACTTAATATAATGCCATTGAATGTAAAATCCTACTCTCTATTTACCTGTAATTGCCACAAGAGTTAAAAGAAAAACTAGAATGAATTTACTAGACTTTTTTTCTCTTAAATATGATTATGGAAAATACAATTCTACTGTAATTCTCAGGGAAGCATTGTTAAAAGTGATGGATAATAATAGTAATAATTAGCAAATAATAATTATTTCCAAATATGTTGACAAAAGTTATTTTCAGACAATATTGGCATTACTGATAGCATAGCTGTCATGTAAAACCAAAGAAGTGATAAGTTTACTGTACGAGCACAGTATGTGATATATTCTCACAATAAATTCTTGTGTTGATGATTGACATTGAAAGAACCTGCTTGTTGATAAAACAGGTTAGGGTGCCTTCTGGGTTACGAAAGTAAAGAAAAAAGAAAAAGTCATGAATTTTCAATATTTTTGTCATAAAGTCACGAAAATATTTTTCTTTAAATTTCCTGCGCATTGTAACAATGTGAACATATATAATGTTGAGCCCATACACCCCCTGCCCATGATGCCATGTGATAGCCACAAGTTGCCTGATTGTTTTTACTGTGATATCAAGGTCGAAATTAACATTTGCCATCTAACTAAAGTGTATGCATATGTGTGCTTTATGCTTATATTTGCATTATATAATATTAGACCAATTACCAAAGGAATTTTGTGATCAAAAAAGGTCACCAAAAAGTCACTAATTTTTGTTTCTCCAACTCAGTAGAATAATTTAAGGCAAGATTCAGCAATCAACGGTCCACTGACTGATTTTATCTAACCCACAAAATATTTAGCAAACAAACAATTTATTCTAAAAATGGACTTATTAACTAATTACTACATGCGAAATGTAAAATTAAATTTTTTTGGTCTCTACTTTTTTGCTTTACTTTTTTTCAAATTAGTCAAAATATTTTTTAAGCCCATATGGCCCGCAATATCAAAGAAGTTGCCAACCTCTGGTCTCTGGCTTAACTCTTGCAATAGACTGGACTGCCAATGACAAGGAGATTGAGGTTCGATTCCGGTTGGGTGCACTGGTGGTGATTTTTCCTAAATGTTTCCAACTATCATTCCAAACAAATGTGGGTGCACTTATTCTTTAATCAACCATCTTCACCCCTGACACATTATTGTAATTAGTATATATGTGTATAACCCGAATGGGCAGTACCCACTGTGCTAAAAAAAACTAGGCTGAGCTTAGGTAGAAATATAGTGACTGACAAAAAGGAGCAGGTAAAAAGAACAGGTCCAGTGTTAGAGCAGTAGCAGATTGCTCCTGATCCACTAAAGGAGCAGTTTCTTTCATCCCTAGTGTTTATTGGTTTGATTTTTTATAACATGTGAAATATGTTTATCTTTTCTTTATAAAAGCAACAGTTTGTTGTATATTTGTCCATTGATTCTCATTACTTTTTTTTTCTGCACATCATTGTGAAAGTGTCATGTCTTAGAAGCTAGCTTGTTAATAGTCGAGTCCAATGTTCGTATTTAGGGGGAGTAGGGTATGTATGAGACTCGGAATTTCACAGACAATTATGATTTGTCATAGTAAAAATTAACATCTCATCGTTTTTATGAAACTTTTTAGAAGTTAACCTTCTTATGCAAATGCAATATTTTCATCAAAAAATAAATTCTTAAGTAATTATGCAACCCTAATTAGAATTTAAGTCAACATAGGTGTTTTGTTTTGTAAATAAAAAACCATTTGTTAACATTACAAAATAAGTCTACCATAATTATTATTTTCTTCATTCACAATAAAATACCACTTATAAAAAATATATCCCACTGAAAAACTGGAGGTTGTCTTAGATTCAGGGTCATCTTAGATTCGGGTAAATACAGTATTTACATTTTATTTTAACAACTTCTATTATTCAACCAGTATTTAGAAACTTGTGAATTGTAGGTACAACCAAGATGCTTAAAGGTCATGCCTCCCTCCTCTTCTAGCCTTCAGCGGGGGCTAGGGTTTGGAAAATATTGATAGTTTTAATACTATTGAACCTAGCTATCGATAGTATTTCGATAGTGGCAGAGCTTTTAAAACTTAGAATAAAATATAGGATAAATGAAATAAATGTTTCATTCTGATTGATTAATTTTGCAATTGTTTAGTGGCAGATTCCTACACTTATAAAAAAGGAAAATGGGAAAAACAGGATTAGTAATAGAATAATACTGATATTGAATTTTATAACTAAAACAATATTTACAAAAGATATTTTTTTTTTAAATTGGCATAATTTTAAGAGAACATTTTTACTTATCAACTACTCTTTTCCTGGCATTTCTTTCTAAGAATTAGGTGCCCAAACTCAGGAGTGACACTTTATGGTAGTGTGACTACTATCGATAGTAAAATGATAGTTGCCCATCCCTAGCGGTGGTTGTTCCATCACTTTAATATGTGCTCATGCATGCATAGTAGCCTAGAGAGCAGAAGGCATACTGTTCATATTTCATTTTATTTGCATATTGTCCTGTAAATTATGCATTCTCTACAGTAAGCTACAAACAATATTTTTTCACTTTTCATAAAATTCTGCCTACAAAATTGCACACTAGTAATTAGATTGGTATATTATTATCCACACTATATAATTAGGCTGTCCATAATTGAAACAAAAACGAGATGAGGGAAGGGGTGAGTACGCGGAAAAAGCCAAGTTAAAAACAAAAAGTCGCATAAAAACAAAATATTTCAATATAATTTTTATAACATAACATGGTGAACTTAAAATCATTCTTCAAAGAATCCACACCAAAACTTTTAGGTGGAGATAGATGGAGACTACATTGAATCTTCCTCATACCATGAGTATTTTTCGGATGAACCTATTTTGCACAACAAATGTCGGGTCTTTCACTACCTTGTCATAAAACTCTTCACACTCCATGTTACTATTTTGTCTTACAATTAGCATGGCTCTCTTTGATTTGATACTTAATTTAGATTTCTCCTCAGACCCCATGCTATTCGCAATAGAAAATATTCTTCCCACAGGTGCTGTACTACCCGGCAAACAAAGAATAAACTCTACTACATTACAAAAATCCTAAAAATATAAACATTTTTTCGATTTCAGAAAATATGTGCACCCATCTATCAGATACAGAAATATTTTATTTATTCCATGCATCCAACCTCCTCACAACTATAACTTTATGATTGACACCAATATTTAAGCATATTCTAGAGTTTTTATAAAAAATGGGACAAACACAGCACTTTTACTAAACGACGAGACGGCCGGGACATTGTAAAAAAGGGGAGGGGGGAACTGTCTGGTTCAAAACGGGACATATGGTCACCTTATATAGTTCATATAGATTAAAGTGTGCTCAATCATTTTGATATATATATTCCAAATAATGGACTTTTTTTTGATCTTAGAAGGTGTCCTCTACTAAGAGATTTAATTGTATAAATTAATAAATTTCCTTGTCTATGAAAAAAAAGCTACTTGATTTGTATTATTAGGTATGCTTCACAGTTTTACTATATGATTCTAAAAAAAGTGAGACACTTGAGTTGCAACTATCTGGCCTAACGTGGAAGCATTCCAAGCTGGATAATATTGAATCTGAGTGTAAATGATTTTCTATATGGGTTTGCCTACTTTTTTTTTAACAATAGAGGTACAGTACTATACTGTACTGTACAGCAGGGGTGCAGAATATATTCAGAGGTTCAATATTTTCCCAGAACATAACATTTTCATAAAAAATCTCCCCGAAAACCATAGCACTCAAAATAAAACATCGAATATTTTATAGAGGTTGAAGGGAGTAAGGATTATTACCTCCTACATAGTTTTTAAAATTCAAATTTTAATATATCTTTAGTCAGTTATTTTATAGTACCTACCTTATACAAATTTAGTTGTTTCCCAGAAATGGCAACCTTCCCATTTCCTTGTGTGCGTTATACATTTTTATTAATTCACTGATACCAGTAGGCTTACCGGTCCCAACATTTAATCTTAGTTGCGTGACTGAATTCAAACTAAAACAAAACATCGCTCACCCACAGTAGGTTAGCTGACTGATGACTCATCAGTCAATTACGCCATTAGCCAGGTTGAATTATCAAATTTTTCCTCTGCCCCTTATTTCAACCTCTGACTTATGTATAATTTTGACACATTATCTTAGCCCCTAGACACCGCAACTCTTTGTGCTTACACCAACATTGCCTCACTATGGCACACACGGATAGTGTCGGGTGTTGAGTGTCATCGGCCTTTGATTTTCATACAAATGAAACTACCATATCAGAATAAGAATTTACTAAAAACGTCAACAAAATTGTTGGACTTTTCCTTGCCCCAAATTTCCCCAGGACTGCTTTAATTTCTCCTGAACCTGGTTCGGACATATTTTGCACCCCGGCTGTACTGTACTGTAAAAGAACACTAATCACTGATATAAACACATGTAAGGAACGCTCCCACAAATTCAAAACAAATGTCACAGTGTCTTTCACTGTCTGACTGCCATGCCTATATGAGTGAGCATGCAACTCATGTAGCTATGCTTCACACACACTTCCCTTTGACATATCTTTGGTTTCCTACAGCCAAATCAAAACAGTCCTGCTATCTACACTGGCCAGGCATATGCGACTGTACTAGGACTGTGTTATACTCCAACTGCATGCATAGCAGTTATGCTTTGCTGTCTCCAATGTAACATTTGTGAGGTGTTTGGGACGATTTTTATATTCATTAATATTAGATATGTACCGGTTTGTTTATTTATTTTAAAACACATTTGTTAACACCTTGAACCACGCTGAATAGTTGCAACTCTCGTGTATTTGCACACCCCTCTGCTTCTTCATCAATAATGCCCTCATTATTTTAATCCTGTTATTTCAGATGATATGCCAGCTGGCCAGACACCTCATACTGTACTGTTATTTGCTCATAATGACTTGGTAGACGCTGTACAAGCAGGTGACCGTGTCACCGTCACTGGGATATATCGCGCCGTGCCAATACAAGTGAACCCTCGCCAGAGAAGTGTGCGCTCAGTTTACAAGACTCACATTGATGTGGTGCACTTCAGGAAGGCTGACAATAAGCGATTGTATGAGCAAATGGAAGGGTAAGTGTTGGACCTAGACACTAAAAATGAAATCTCGTACCTTGAAATATTTTTTTTGTCATGTATGAAAAAAAGGCACAGAAGATAGGAATAGAAACAAGTCAAAAGTAAAAAACATTATGGCTTTTACAGTGAAAAGAAGACAATAGTAGGTTCTATATCCTTATATTGCTGCCATTGGACAATGTACAATGTTAAGTGTGAACTGTGTTCTTTTGATTGTAAAAACTGTATTGTGTTCTCTTTTATTTGTTTATATCCCTTTTTTCCTGTTTCTTCTTTCGTACATAATAAAATGTGCCTAAAAGAGTTAAGAGTTTTTCTTTACATGGTTATATTATTCACAAAAAATATATTTTGAAATAGTTCATATCTGCATATACTTTACATTCTAATTTTGAGTTTTAACTTTTTTATTTGTAATAATATTGTAATGGTAAATATTTGATTAGTACAGGTGTAATCTTCTTTCACTGTTAAAACATTTAGCAGATTTGAAAAAAAATTCAGGCTTAGGTGTGTCCCAGCTTTTTAAAATCATTCTGACATATATCCCTATGTTATAACTCTATAAGGAAAACCTCTTTTCACTTTATGAGGCAATTGCATTATATTTGGAAGAAGGTACAGGAAAGGTGGATAGAAACATATAAAAGGGGGACAAACACAATATGGCCTTTACAATGAAAAGAAGAACACAGTTCACACTTTACACTGCTGCCAATGGACAAAGAAGGTAATGGATGTCTCTTAAAGAAAATTGATCGTCACCGCCCAATCCCCCGACCTAGGTTTCATTCTATCGGAACTCATCAGGGAGGAGTGTGAAACTCGCAACGCAACTTCCTAAAAGAGAAAACCAAAAAAACACAAAAGAGGAGAGTAAGGAAAATGGTAAAGAATGATAGAACACAAAGATAAGAACAAATAAAAGGTATAACAAAAAGGACAAACACAGGAAAAGGACATGGATGCGAATCTATAATGATATAAAGAGGTTTTCCTTATAGAGTTATATCATTATAGATTCGCATCCATGTCCTTTTCCTGTGTTTGTCCTTTTTGTTATACCTTTTATTTGTTCCTATCTTTGTGTTCTATCATTCTTTACCATTTTCCTTTTTCTCCTCTTTTGTGTTTTTTTGGTTTTCTCTTTTAGGAAGTTGCGTTGCGCGTTTCACACTCCTCCCTGATGAGTTCCGATAGAATGAAACCTAGGTCGGGGGATTGGGCGGTGACGATCAATTTTCTTTAAGAGACATCCATTACCTTCTTTGTCCATTGGCAGCAGTGTAAAGTGTGAACTGTGTTCTTCTTCTCATTGTAAAGGCCATATTGTGTTTGTCCCCCTTTTATATGTTTCTATCCACCTTTCCTATACCTTCTTCCAAATATAATGCAATATATCCTTATGTAAAACCTCTTTTCACTTTTTTGAGATATTTTGTATATGTATTTGAAAAAGGTATGGAAAGGTGAATAGAAAACATAAAAGAGAACAAACACAATATGGCTTTTACAATGAAAAGAAGAACGCAGTTCACACTCAAAATTGATGCCCCTGGACAAAGATGTTTGGCTGCTTCTTAAATAAAATTGATCGCTACCACCCAATCTGAGTGAAGGTGTCACTTGTAGGGTCAATTGGTGGCTTGGTAGAGAGATGTGCGATACCTTCTATCTCAGTGAGGAAATAAACAGGAAACTACCGTACTCCTAATTTCCCTAGTAAGCCTTTTCAGTGCTGCATAGGTTTTCAGCTGAAAGTGGAATTGGTTAAGATCCAACCAAACTTTGGGTTGGATACTAATCATCACTCAAAAAAAAGTAGGCCTTACATATTATAAAATGAGAACTTTATTAATCACCCCATTATTTTACCCTTTCTAATAATAATGTGTTAATTTAAAGAAATATAATCTCTACACTGCCTAGTTAAACATTCTTCATACAATTGTTAAATTTCTTTCAAAAACATTTCATAAAATTTAAAAAATTGAATCAGGTGAAATCCGTTGTCTAAAAAACTGGATCAAAAGTTCCTCTCAATTTCCTGAAATTTTGTTTTAAATTCAGTCTTTTTTTTATTAATACTGGCTCAAATAACAATGTTTTGAAGTAATTTTTTGCATTTTGCATACTTAAATATAAAACCACATTTTCAATAGGAATTTACTAATTTAAATTATTTATATCAAAAATGTAAGAAAAATCTACTATTTGATTTGCACTATTTGGTGTTCGTTTGAAATTTTTATATCTAATTCGAAATTATTCGATTCGATAAATAATCCTATTCGCACACCCCTAATAAATAGTGTCAACATGCTAATATTACTTACAGAAAGGAGCACTTGTTTCCGCCAGAAAGAGTAGACCTTCTCCAGTTGCTGTCCAAAAAGGAAGATATTTATGAACGACTGGCCAGAGCTGTTGCTCCATCCATTTATGAAAACGAAGACATTAAGAAAGGGATTTTGCTTCAATTGTTTGGAGGCACAAAGAAAACTTTTACAAACTCTGGAAGGGGAAATTTTAGGTATGATTTTATAATGCTTCAAGAAACCTTCAACTTAAAAGTGGCCTACTTGATTGAATGTTATGGAAGGAAATGCTCACTTCTCTGTACCTATTTACATATTTAATAAAAGTATTCATCGAACTCACTACTTAATTCTTAAGTGGTGAAATGTGTATTTAAAAAAACTTATTTGATGAAAATTGTATTTAAAAAACATTTTATTAGGGGGAATGGACAGGAATTACATTTTTATCAAGGAACGGAAAAAGATGAGAAATGAACATATTGGAACTTTTATGAGAAATGATATAATTGATGCGTTGGAATAGTTTTATCTTAAAAATAGATATTGATTTTTAAAATAATACGTTAAGACTTGTTAGAGTCTTACCACTATTAAACATAATACAAGGGCGAAAACAGGGCCTGTTGTTTGGGGGATTGATTTCTCTAAGGCTTCTTCAAGTATAAATTTAATAACATTAAATAATAATCATCATAATCAACTGTTTCCAGCCTGTGGCCGGGTCAATTTAATAAAATTCCTATTCTTCCTTTCTTTTTAGACCAGTGGTTCCCAACCTGGGGGTCGCGGCATGTTTTAGTTGGAGTTGCAATGCTTTTTGAAGCTATAGCTTTATCTATTTTCACTTTTGTGATTAAAATAATTTATAGATGGGTTGAATCCACTATTTCTCGAATCCAAATCTCAAATCTGAATCTATATTTTATTTTCGAATCTCGAATCTGAATCCTAGCAAATCGTTATAAATTTTAATGATTTACAAATATACCTACATAACACAATCTAGGTCTAAACTGTGAATTAAGATTTATTTCAATCATGCTTTCAATTTTAATCAACCCCAACCACCCCTCACAAAATACAGGTTGAAATCCAGTCAAATTAAACAATCTATACTCATATTATTGTTTGAAAATCAAATCAATCAAAATTTGAGTAATTTTTTAGTTATTTTTAAAAGTGTTGTTAGAATGAGTTAAGTTTATAAAAAATATGTAAACCAAACAGATTAGGTTTAGTTATCCTTTGATCAACTTTAATCATCATTAAAGGATATTTTATTGTATTAAGATAGCAAAAATAAAAATACAAATGGATATTTTTAATAAAGACTAAAACAACATGCTTAACAATTAAACATATATTGGAAATAGTGGACTCCATAATACCTAAGTATGTTTTATTATTTTATTACTTATACATTATCTATTTTCGTGTGGAAAACAAATATATTTGATTATCGCGATATATCGATTTCTGAGAATACATTCTATTTAAAACACAAAAATATTTTCGACTACAATATGTTCATTGCCATTTTATAAGGCAGGACCATGTTTGAATATCTCTACAATTACTTCAATAACATATTTAAAAAAGTAATAAACTCTTAAGTTAAAATCGATTTAAAAACAATGGATTAGCAAGTCGTTATTTGATTCTTAAAACTCGAGAGCGCTTACTAAGTGATCAGGTTACCTGAATCGATTTCAAACAAACAATCGATATACGATACATAGGCTGGTAGAGATAAATAAACAATTTTATCTCTGTCTGACTGTTGACAGATTTTTTCATGAAACTCAACAATATGTCTAACTTAAGGATCGTATGCAATAAATTGCGGTTCTTTTCATAGTTGTAGATAATTAAAACCAGTTTTGTAGTAAGAATTAACAGTTTCTTTATTTTAATCATCACTTGGGTGAGTAAACATAATATATGTAATGGCGGCTTACTTTGTATAATGTGTAATGTGTTCTTATTTCTGTTAAAAAAAAGCCATAATTTGTTTTATTTATTTCGAGTTTATTTGTAATTCCAGTTTTAATTTCCAGTTTTTGAAGAGTTTTAATGTGGTCATTAAAATATTTACAAGATTGTTTGTGAGGTGAAAGTCTTAGAAGTGAGCATGTACTGAAAGGGTCGAGTCCAAGTTTCCCATACAGGTGGGAGGGTAGGGTACTAGGCACGTAAGATTTTCCACACCTAACAATTATTTTTATTTTTTAAAGAATATTTTATTCATGTTTATCTCTTTTCTCCGACAAAATAAATATTACGGATTAAGTTGTGCTTTTCAAATAGGCTTAACTAAGTAATTTTTGAATTCCAGATATTAAGCTTTGTTTATGAGGTAAAAGATTCGATCATCGAATCCAGTAAAACACAAAATCCTTGAATCTCGAATACTTGTCAGGATTCAGCGTATTTGAAGATTCAAGTGGCCCATCTCTACAATAATTGTAGGCCTGCGTTTAATTCAAACAGAAAGGTTAAAATGATAAATATATATATATATATATGTATATATATTAGTGTTTCCAATTTTGTCATTGTTCCTAAATCATGCTTGTTTGGTTTGGTTTGGTTTGTTGGTTACGAGGAAGTTGAGATTCGTATTCTGGCCGGGTGTACTGGCAATGATTTTTCTTGAAAATTTTCCTCCTCTACCTTCATGCTAATAAGTTAAGTGTACACTTCCTCTAAATTCTACCTATCCCACTAGTGTAACTACATGCGGATAGACCGAAACAGGTAGTAGGGCATAGTAAGCTTGGCAAGCTAATTCCTCTGCCTTTTATTCTTATATTGTTGATTTTAGCTTGTGTTAATTCCATGTTTGGACTGTTGTCATGGCGCTAGGGCGGAAGTAAACATCTTGTTGTGTGGTGACCCTGGTACTAGCAAGTCGCAGCTACTCAGCTACGTTTATAACCTTGTTCCACGCAGCCAGTATACATCTGGGAAAGGTTCCTCCGCAGTTGGTCTCACTGCTTATGTCACAAAAGATCCAGAGACCAGACAACTTGTTTTGCAGACGTAAGTATCTTATAGGATTATGGTAGAAAACACTTTTTTCCTTATGGAATTTATAATAAATACAAAAAATATAATAAATTTCTCGCAAAATCGACCGCCTAATGCTTTAGATATGAATTAGCCAATCCTGTGCAAACCTTAACCTTTTTAATTTGAATCTGAAAATAGTTTAACATTCTGAATCCTAATACTTAAATTAATTTCATATTCAGAATTTCAAATCTAAATAGATTCCACATTTTAATATGATGGAATTTAATTTGAAATTCAAAATTAAATATTAGAATAATTTAATATCTTAAGAAATGTAATATAGGCTACTTCCATTATTTGACTTGACTAAATATACTTGTGAATCTCATATTTAAAATCTCATTATTATTTTAACACTTGTTCGATCTTATTTTTTTAATTGAACTTTATTAACCATTATGTACTCAGCATATTTTCACAATTCCTGTGTATAATAGCTGCAGTTTTTATGTGAATTGCAGTTAGAATTATACCGCTAAAATTGTTAATTTGTTACAAGTTTTAATAAAATAACTTTTCATCTAACAAAATCCAATCATTTTATTTTTAAAAAAACTCAGGGTTTTTACTGACAGTTGTTTGATTTCTTGTTAAGTAGATGCCGAATATAATTCTGTGTTTATTTTTAGTGGAGCTTTGGTGTTGGCAGACAATGGAATATGTTGTATTGATGAGTTTGACAAAATGAACGACTCTACGCGGAGTGTTCTTCATGAGGTTTGTATCTTCAGTGTTTTTTTCCTTGCTGGGTGAAGCTGCATCCAAGGGAGTAGTAATTACGTTATTTGATGTCTCCCGCTATAAGCCCAGTTAGAAGAGGTATTTTATGAGTTTATACTATTTTATTTGCTTCAAGACTTAATCTAAATAAATTTAAATTAGAGTTGAGTCAAATACAATTTCCAATTTGCCCTCGAATCTCGACTCTCTAATCCGAATCTGTATTTTGGAAAAAATTATTAATATAAGAGGGACTATAAACATAATAGAATAATAGAAAATACAAATAGTTACTAAATGTTAAAACTCTTCATAATAATTTATTTATTATAACATTTGTAGATTCAATTAAGTGTTAAATTTATGGTCTGGGGTTTGGTTGTTAAGTTCACCCTATAATTATAATTGGTTTTTAACCAACAATAAGCATTATTAGAGCTCAAATCTTGCTTAAAAATTTTAAAAAAATTAAATGTTTTTAGTCACAAATATGAAATTTTCTCAAATCTCGAATATCCTCTAGGATCTTAGGGCTCATCCCAAATTTACATTTATTGAATACAAATTTTGAAGATGTTTCAGTAAATGTCTGAAAGGATATTATTTTAATCATGTGTAAGACTAAAAAGATTGGTGTAACACTGATGATTATATGACCAATGAATATAATTGGTAAAGTGCTAAACATTAAATTATACCATAGTATTATGCTGTCATGCGGATTTAAATCACCAATATTTTAGGCACCTAATTGCTATCAGTAATTCAATCGTAATAAGACTTTTTCTTAGTACCATTATTGTTGCCTTTACGAAATATGATTATAAGGTCAACATGATCATATAGGCCATCCAACTATTGCACCTTGGTGTGTCCAATCCCAGCGTTCCACTTTTCTGGGATGAAATCCGACAGTGTATTGTCCACCAAATTGCTCACTTCTTGTAGCTAAGATGGTTGAATGTGTGTTGCTCTATGTTCACTCACTTTGTTCTACTTGAACTTAGAGCTTAGGTTGAACTGGTAAGGCAGTGGTCTTGGAGCAGAGAGGGTAGTTTGGTGGGCATTATTGTGGTTTATTTAGATATAGATAGATATTTAAGCTTAAATTATCTTAGGATTAGCATTGTAATATTTTTTTAGAGTTCCTATCAAAAGAAAAGAGTGCAACCTTGATGTTGGATTAAGATATAACGCTTAGGTCTGTTGGACCTTTAAAATTTTACATTATTTGAACTTAAGACTAGTTAGTGTAAACCAGGTCGGTTTCATCTTAAAATTCAAAGTCATACTCAATTGGTACTCTAGATTCCTACTGACATCAGAAGAATGGAGAATACATATTATTATTATTATTATTATTATTATTATTACAATTTTCAATAACTCGATTCTTACCTCTCAAATCACAATAAATGATAGTTATGGCATTAAAACTTAATGGAAATAATTATAATTAGTTAACTTTTTGATTATGAATCTTATCAGTTATTTTGCAGTTTCACTTTAGTAGAAGTAAATTGTAAATGTACTCAAAATCATCTTTTTGCTATAGTGAGTCTGTGCAAATCAAACATGGCTATTTTGTTCAAATATTTACTATCCAACACCATTATGATACATAAATAAATAACTAATTTTTAATATGAGGTTGGATACATGAAAAAGATTAAAATTGCAAATGTTGAGGAATAACAATCAAGGATCTAAACAAATCAAGATCAAATTTAAAAATAATAATTTTTTTATAACTCTGACATTTTTTGTTCAAATGTACTGAATAGGATTAACCCTCTAAGGCAATATTAAAAAGTTACAAAATTAGTTTAACAATAAAATTTTGTGACAAGTAAAAACTAAATTAGGTTTATATGGGATTCCAAACTTTGGGAAAATGGATGTTTTCAAACCTTGCGTTTAGGAAAATTATTTCCTAAGTTCGAGAAAATTTCAGATTCGAGCATTAGATTCTATATAAAAAAATCTTTTTACTTTTCAATTTCTCAAGTGAGATTTGTTATAAAGCACAAATACTGCTTATTGGTGATTCAGAATCAATTATAATTATTGGACGAACTTCTACAACTAGGTCCCAGACCAATAATTTTAACACTTAACTTTTTCTTTTTACATCCATTACTGTCTCCAGCCTCTGGTTTGGATAACTTTTTATTCAAGTCATATATTTTCTAGGACAGGCGTAACAGCCACTCCCCGGCCGTTAATTCATCACTGTGAAAGGGTAAACCCACATTTCACCAATTATTATTTGGCCATGCCCAGAATCTAACCCGGGACCCTTGGCTCAATATTATTATCAACACAGCATCTTACTACCCATTCAGGTTATACACACTTGCGCTAATGTGTAATGTTAGGGTGATTGTGAGATGTAATGGAGGACCTACAGTTTAACGTGGGATCCGAACCACGGTGGAGGCCTGGCATTCCACACATTCACAAAGTTGTGATTAATACACATCTTGTCAGAGGTGAAGGAAGGAAGGGTTTGGCAATCAGATAAATCTGTGCCGGGACTGAGGAGTGAACCCCGCACCCCCAACACAGGAGCCCAACACCTTACCCCTAGTTCGCCAGGTCACCTTCTTGGCTCAATAGACAGACACGCTACCAACTGAGCTAAGGTGTTGGATTTTAACACATAACTGAATGTATGAGTGTTATAATGAATGGATTATAGTAAATAATGTTAACATTTAGTTACTATTTGTATTTTCTATTATATTTATATTTCATCTTATGTTAAAAAAATATTTTTTCCCCCATGATTTGAATTTGGATGCAAAGGTAAATTAAAGATTCGGATTGGATTAATGTTTAAAAATGAGGTGGCCCAATGGCTAGGTAATTTTATAATAAAGGAAATTGATAAAACTAAAGAAAAAGGAAAAATAAACTACTAAGAATAAATTTGATGAAGAAAGCCCACCTAGGGAAAGAGGAAATATGTGGGAAGAATCCAATGCCCAAAGGTGACATCTTCTTCCTTTATTCTCTCTTCTATAGTAGAAGTAGTTACACATTTTAACACAAATTATTGATAAAGGCAACAATTCCGAAATATTATTTTATTTGTGTTAAAATGTGTGTGTGACTACTTCTTCTATAGAAGACAAGAAAGGAAGATGATGTCACCTTTGTGCATTGGGTTCTTCCCACATTTTTCCTCTTTCCTTAGGTGGGCTTTCTTCCTCAAATTTATTCTTAGTAGTTTATTTTTCCTTTTTATTTAGTTTTATCAATTTCCTTTATTATAAAATAGATTCGAATTAATAAAATACTGAATATGACCAAACTCTAGTTCTAATTTTTTCCTGCTCGTGTAGGTTATGGAGCAGCAAACTTTGAGCATTGCAAAGGCAGGGATCATTTGTCAACTGAATGCTCGCACATCTATTTTAGCTGCGGCCAATCCTTGTGAAAGCCAATGGAATAAAAACAAGACAATCATTGAAAATATAATGTTGCCACACACTCTCTTGTCCAGGTATGTCTTTGGTGATAATTAATCCTGTGAGATTTTCAATTTCAGATCAAATATCAACCTTAGCTTATGAAATTGAATCAATTCTGAATCTAAATCATGCTTTAGAAAATGTTCAATTAAAATTCGATTTGAATGTCTTATAATAATGTTTTTCAAATCGATTAAAATATTAATATAGTCTACTCACCTGCTTTGGGGGCCACATGGTCTAAGGCGCTACTCTTGCACTAGACTAGACTGCCAAAGATGAGATCGGGGTTCAAATCCTGGTTGGGTGTATTAAGAGTGATTTTTCCTTAATGGTTTTCCACTCCCCCTCCACACAAATGTGTGTACACTTCTTCTAGATGTAACATTCCTAGGCCCTAACACATTAGTGTAATTAGAGTAGTACATAGGCATATAACCCAAACTAGTAGTAAAACGTGGGGCTAAAAAAATTATTGTCTATTTCAAAAGAAAAAGAATTCTTAAAAATGCATCCAAACCCTTCACCCTTAAAATTAATTGTAAGTATTAACCTCAAGATTTTGGTACCGGTATATAATACGTTATATTAAAATGATTTATTACATTTTAATTGCAGATTGAGGTTTGTTTTTATATAATGTTACACAAGTCAAAAGTTCTGACATTTAGGTTTTAACTTTGAACTATATTCATCAAATCCAGATCTGGGATCTATTTGAATTTCGTATTTTAGTTAGCTTTTGGTTCAAATTTTCAAAGCTTCGCACTTACTTAACAACTTATCTTTATTAATATGTTAATTTTTTTATACTCTTAACTGTGTTGAAATATACAAATTAAATATCTCTAAACCAGATATCTGAATATTGAAGTCTTTAATTTATTTCATAGATAAATCTAAGAAAAACAGAAAAGTAGAAGGGCTAGCCTTTGATAGAAGCAAATTCACGTATATATTAATTTCTTCACTCTCCCTTCATTCTTGCATATGACTATGAAGGGAGAAGATAACATGTTTCTCTCAAGGCCTTGCCCATCTATCTTGAGATGTTGGTTCCCTTCTTTGCCTCTTACATATATTTTTTTAGTTCCATTAAGCTTACTGTTTCCAATCTGCGGCATGGGTCTGGTTTTTATTCAACCCATATATTTTCACTACCGGCCTACTAGGCCTGTCGTAACTTCATATACCTTATAATCTAAATTTAGACTAGGACAGGCACAACATTCAGTCCCTGACCAGCCACCACTCTTAAAGGATAAACCCATATTTCACCAATGACACATTTTTCAGTCATCCTGGGAATCGAACCTGGGACCCGTAGCTCAGTAGTAAGACATGCTACCAACTGAGCTAAGGTGTCGCATACTCTTATATTACATTATTTTTAATACCTTTTTTATACAATTCTTAGTCATTAGGCTACTTATTCTTATTTCAAAATAAAAGTGTGTGTTTCATTTATGATTTAGTAAAATAGTAATCATCAAAATTAGGGCTGGGCCGAACTACCCTTTTGCTGTACAGGCCCATACTGATGATTTTTGTTGATTTTTTAGATTACCGATTCAAACCATTTTGTTAGTTTCTTCACAATATTACAAAAGTAATGTGCAAAACAACAAACATACATTTTTGAATATAATAGTTTGAATTAGGAGGAATAGCCAGCACTCTTACTTTGGTGATACTGGAGTAAGAATTGTTTAGATAGAACACTAATAAACATGTATCTAAACAATCTCTACTCCAATATCACCAAAGTAAGTGTGATGGCTATCCTTTCTAATTTAAACCATGATTTAATCTAAAAAAAACTGGATGTAATAGAGCTGAGAAAAGAAGTACAGAATGTAAATTCCTTGGAAGCGCATGAGACGAAAGATGGAAGTAGAGAGAATTGTAATTAGAAGAGCACAGCAGAGAAAGTTGTTCTTAGGTGTGAAAGAGACCTGCTCTGGAGAAGAGAAGTGACCTTGAAATGCAAGGAAGTTTTGTACAGAGCATACTTTGTACCCATTGTCACTTATGCAGCAGAAACATGTGTAATGAATGTAAGAGAGACTAGGAAAGTGGAGGCTATGGGAATGAAGTTTGTGAGGAGCATGTTAGCTTTAACGTGGAGAAATAAAATTACGAATGAAGTTATTCGGGAAAGAGTTGGTGTACATTGAGTACATGAGATATTAGAGGAAACAAAACTGATATGGTATAAGCATGTAGTGAGGATGGAAAAAGAGGGCATAGCAAAGAAAATGATGGAAATGAAGTATGTAGGGAAAATACCTTAAGGCGATTGGTCCTTTTCATTTGGCGTGGAAATGCAGAGCCATGGGAAAAAACAACAGTTATCTTCAAGAATAGAAGTATGTTGATTAAGTTTTACTTTTTATATACACACTTCCTCTATGATTTGAACAATGATCAAATATCAATAAAAGTTACATTTTTCAATAGAAAACTGCTGGCTTCATAACAAAAAATAAGAAAATGTAACAGTTAATAAACATCAATACATTAACTAAGAAGGTATGTTGAAAATATTAACATAAAAATTTCACTCGTTCTTGATAAAACTGATATTTCCAAACGTATGATTATTCCGCAAGACCTGCTCGGTAGCTAGTGCCATCTACAGTTTCCATGATCCATCTGTTCTTGTTGGTACGGAAGGATATTTTGGTCGCTTTTGAAACCATTCCAGGCTTTTCATCCTCCTGCTCACCATCCCACAAAATAGGTTTTAGACTTTCACTCAACAGGGCCAAGGGCCTTAAGGAAGACCAAAAAAGAGATGGGAGGAGATGATAACAGAAAGCGTACTATTGAGAGGAGAAGAATGGAAACAATTAAAGGCAGAAGAGTGGTGGAAGCATAGAGGAATATGCAGGCATTTTACTGAACTGACATCTTACTAAGCAAATATTTAAAGTGATAAAAATAAGTATTTATCAATGTATTAGAAGTATATGAAAATAGTGTGGAAACACACTGGACATCCTTGTTATGAATATTATGCATGTGTACATGCATTTGACCAATTGAAAATAGGTACATACCTAGGAGGCGATTGTGAAATATTAAAACTCTTAATTTTTTTTATAAAACCCTAGTCACATAAATAATAATTGGTTTAATAGGCTTTACTTAATATATATATTTAGTATAGATAGTACCTGCATTAGGGTATATTTAAAATATACAAAATAAATATTAATTACTGTCTTGCCTCTTTTATTTTTCTCTTGAATGTATTCTTATTATGTTCCTTACAGGTTTGACCTAATCTTCTTGATGCTAGATCCACAAAATGAATTGTTTGATCAACGCTTGGCTCGCCATCTTGTTTCTTTGTATTACAAGACGAGGGACTCTGAGGAAGATGAACTCATGGTTAGTTTAAGGTCACTTGCTTTAATTTGTTACTATGTGTGGGAGTGTAAGAAATGTAAAGTTAATGACTGCGAGAAATTAATACCTAATAGTAATTTAAACATTTTTTGATTTTGAAAACAAATTATGTAAAATAATTGTGTTATAAAATATACCTACACATTTTTAGAATGTGTGTCATCTTAAAATAATAGTTTTTCTTCTAAAGGATGCAAAGTATGTTAGATTTTGAAACATTTAAAATATCTGAGTCATATTTAATTAAAACATAATTTTTTAATAACCTTAATGCATATTTGTTTTTAATATATATAATTAAGTTTTAAAATAATATATTTATTCAACCCAAGTTCAACTTTGCTTAATACCCAGGAGCTTTATGAAAAGCTTGCTTGAGTTTGACTTGGATGAAAAAACTGATGCTCACAAACCCCTTGTTAAAACCTCTCTCAACATTTGTTAGGAAAAATACTATAGACCTTTTATTTGGAAAATAATATATATATATATGTATATGTATGTATGTATTTATTTTCTAATGCAACCAGGGTTTGTTGGCTAGACATTTCTAGCCTTCAACTGTTAATGGTGGATATATAACCATCTTTTGATGTTGGGGCACTATGTATTCTACTTAGCACCGCGTCTTACTACTCGTTCGATTTATGCGCTGGCACGATGTAGGTGTTCTAGATTAGAATGATGAGATGATTATGGTTATGATTATGTGGTGCCAGTAAAAGCCTTAAGCCTAAATATAACTAACCAGATTATTGTGACCATAGGAACACTTCCCCTTTTCAAAAAAAAAGATCATTGGTACTGCCAGGAATCACACCCATGACCTCAAGATAGCCTATTTAGAAAACTTTCAATTCAAAAACTAAATTTAGATAACATTTTTCACTGCCCATATTTTTTCTCCTTTCAAAAATTCTACAAGATTACAAAACTTAAATTTATTGTTCAGGTCTATAACTGCAACCAAATCATAGTTTTTGTCCCTTTTTGTGATTCAATTTAAAATATTTTTAATATCTACCCATACATAATCTTCTAATTTTATCATCAAATTATGTTTTATATTTTTATTGGAATGGTTGGGAATGCTAAGCTTGCACTAAATTTATAAATCTGAAAAATAAATATAAACCTAAATCATAAAATTCTTTTTTAACTATCCTCTGGTTTGTTCTTTCTGAAAATAGTTAATAGTTATTTCCTGCCCAAAAATGTCTTGAAGTCAAAATATCATCCCCGCACATGTCTAGTCCTAACCTGATAATTTGAAATGCTATATTCAGACCTACCAGGTGTTTTCATATTTGACGTTTAAAGTACATTAGTTGATGAAAAATAATTATACATAGGTAATTGTAATGCTATCAGCTATTAATGGTTCTCTTTAGGACATGAGTATTCTGCGTGATTATATTGCGTACGCAAGAGAACATATCCACCCAAAGCTGAGTGAGCTAGCATCAAACAGGCTGGTGCAAGCATACGTTGATATGCGCAAAGTGGGGAGTGGTCGAGGTCAGATAACCGCATACCCTCGTCAACTTGAGTCTCTCATCAGACTCTCGGAGGCCCACGCCAAGTTGAGATTCTCACAAACAGTTGAGGTTCTGGATGTAGAAGAGGCTTGGAGGTAATTAGTTATAGTGTTCACATATATTTATAATATAAATATATTCTAAGCTATTGTTAAACTCTCAGCTTAGTTTTTAATATAGTCTGGCTTGGCGGATGTAGTATGTTATATTTTTGCACAAGAAGCCATGATGAGAAAATATGTTGGTAATTTGAGATGTTATCTTAATACACATACACAAACTCGCTGAGTATGGGAAGTGCTAGATTTGTAATACATCTCTCTTATTGAAGGACTTAGATGCTCACTGACTGACTAGGAGGTTTAAGTCAATTTGGAGAAAGTAACACCTTCACAAGGATGATTATGCTAGATTTCTTAAATGTATGTGAGCGTTTAAGAACAGGGCAGGGTGTCCAGGAATCTGAAAAACAGAAACGATATGGAATTTATTTTGTCAGGGAAAAGTCAGTGGATTTGTTCAAATTACTGGAATTTTTACATATTCACTTTTAAAAAAATCGCAACTTTTATTTACAATAGTAAAAATAACCTAATAATCTACTTCTTTAATAAATTTTGTATAATCAGGCAATAAATTTTACTTTTGCTGTCATTTTTATATTGTTAGTTTTGGATTTCCTGTGTGTCCCTCAATTTGAGAATGACCCATATAGTGACTGGAAAAGTTGGGAATTAGCTCTTGAAAATCTGAAAAAGTCAGGAAATTTTAAAATACAGTTTGGCTGAACACCCTGTTCAACCATCAAAAAAATTATACATTTAAAGAATGATTGGAAGGGAAAGACCTACACACTTGCCAGAAAATTACTACACAAATATTTAGTTTTAAACCCTAGCAAATTACAGTCATTTTCAAGGCACATTAGATACCTTCTTAATTTGAAGAAAACGGCTAATGAGCCCCAAAAATTACTGTGATGAAATTAAACATTTGAACCCAACAGATTTATTGTGGATGAACCATGCAATCTAAACGTTAGTGGACTCATTTGTTCGGTGCCATTTATACCTTTGTTATTTATGATAGATACCACACTATTAGCATGGTTGACTCACTATAATGCCATCATGCATTTATAGTTAATATTATAAGATTCGTTTATGTGTTATTCTTGACTACATTGATATTATTTTATTTATAATATTTCCACTAGACTACACAGGGAAGCCTTAAAACAATCTGCAACAGACCCTTTGTCTGGCAAGATAGATGTCTGCATATTAACAACTGGTCTGAGCAGTGCAACGAGGAAACGTCGTCTTGAACTTGCCCAAGCACTGAAAAAATTGATTACCTCTAAAGGCCAAGTGAAGACACTAAACTACCAGAAGATATTCTCCGAGCTTAAGGAAGGATCTCAAGTGGTTAGTCAAGTTAGACAATTGAATAGTACTACTGAATCCAAATCTCAGAAAAGCGTTGCATAATTTTACTTTTAGTAAGAAGATTGGAAGAAGGTACAGGAAAGGTGGATTGAAAAATATAAATGGAACACACACACACACACAATATGGCTTTTACAGTAAAAATAACACAATTCACACTTTACATTACTATCATTATACAAAGAGGTAATAGCTGCCTCTTGAAGAAAATATATCACTACCGCCCAATCCCCCGACCTAGGTTTCATTCTTTTGGAACTCATCAAACAAATGTTAATTGTGCAATACATATTTTAGGCCAAAGCATTGTTTGATGCATGCATTCAAAATTACCTTTTCCGAGGAAAGTTTTGTTTAAGTCTTGGTTTGTTGGGTGAATTATTCTTTACTTTCACTGTAAAATCAGAAAAGAAATGAGTGGTTATGTGTTCACAATAAAGTGTGATCATACTTTTTTTTTAATAGATAATTTAAGGATAGCTTACTGATGCGTGATGACTGATTTTTTAAAAAAATCTGAAAATGTTTACTTACAATCAATTTACTTAAAAGTGAGTATCTGGGGAGTTTTTACTAGTGTTAAATAAGATTATGTTTGATTTTATTTTTAAAAAAATATTAAGCGTACATTACTGATTTTTGAAAATTTTTTGTTCCAAACTTTTATATATTACTACTGTAAATGAGAAAGTATTTATATGTGCACAACACTTTTTTTTGCATGGGATTTTTGTCAAAACAAGTAGAAAAAACTATCTTAATTTCGCTAATATAGCATATTTTATCCATCGCATTGAAATGATCCTGTTATATTAGCCTTGCTTTCTAGATTATTTACATTTAGGTTGTGTAGATTTTATTAGTCGGTGACTGTACTGTCGTTAATTTACTTCAGCACACGTGCAGCTAGCAACAGGTAATGAATATTCAGTTTGCTTGTCTCCAGCCCTCTCAATAATTCGAGGACCAACTTAGCAGTGTAGGTGTGACAGAAAGAGCAACATATTTTACTTGTAAATTTGAGTGTTTTTCTTTTATTTTCTAAAATTAATTTGGCTTGCTCGCAAGAGCTCAACATATCTTGATGACAAATTTAAATTAAAGTTAGATAATTGGTGTTGTTTTTTCTAGAGATGGGTCGAATCCACTATTTCTCGAATCCGAATCTACATTTTATTCTCGAATCCGAATCCTAGCAAATAGTTTTAAATTTTAATTATTTACAAATAGACCTACATTACACAATATAGGTCTAAACTGTGAATTGAGATTTATTTCAATTGTGCTTTCAATTTTAATCAACCCCAACCACCCCTCACAAAATACAGGTTAAAATCAAGCCAAATTAAACAATATAGACTCTTATTAATGTTTAAAAATCAAATAAATTAAAATTTGAGTGTCTTTTAGTTATTTTTAAAAGTGTTGTTAGAATGAGTTAAGTTTATAAAAATAACATGTGAAATAAACAGATTAGGCCTAGTTATCCTTTGATCAACTTTAATCATCATTAAAGGATATTTTATGGTATTAAGATAGCAAAAATAAAAATACAGACGGATATTTTTAATAAAGATTAAAACATGTTTAACAACTAAACATACTTTGGAAATAGTTAACTCAATAATACCTAAGTTGTTTTATTATCTTCTTATACATCCATTATCTATTTTC
>CABEEJ010002099.1:54964-112905 GCA_901482245.1 Timema douglasi
GGGGGGGGGGGGGGGACCACTTAATTTTGTTATTTCCGCCCCTCCCCGACAATGTTAAACAAATGAGGTACCAACACCATTCCGCAAGACTCTACCACAAACACACCCATTAACATTCAAGTGACAATCAGATTGGTTTGGCTCACTTTACAGATAGTGCAGCAGAAACCTGACTAGAAAAATCTACACTGCCATTATGAGACAACAGAATACCTGTACCTACTTCGGGAATTGTCAGTAGGTCCTCGTGGAGCATCCTTGCGTTTGAATATTTACTTAACTAGTTAGCACCGCAGTACATGTAACTATATTGTAAATTATATTTGAATAAATAGTGTATTTTATTTTACAAAGGAAGAAACTATATAGTAGGGCATAAACAGATTTTTAGAAAAAGAAATGGATTTAATGAATAACAAGTAAGAAGGTGAGAGGCCGTGAAGAAAGCCATTATAATGAATATAACGCATAGACAATATTTAGCGGGATGTGTAGTGTGCATGTGTTGTGGGATAGGCTGAGAATGGAAGTTAGGTATTGGAAAAAGATAGGTAAGAGCTGTTTATTTATAGACTTTATTAAAGTCTTTGACACATTCCCTTGTGACATCTCACACACCTGTAGTATTCTGCAGGCTCATTTCATTGGTTCCATTTCATCAGGTTATAAGTTCATTCGCGAGGTTAAGAGTCATGACAATAACTCGGTACTCAAACAACAAATCAGCCCTTTCGCAGACATCCTGGCTTGGCGTAACTGTCAAGTCGGTAGCTCTGAGTCGGGCAACAGCCGAACGGCCTTGTGACATCTTCGGCGGGAATTGAAAAGCCTACTCGGAGACAAAACTGCCACCACGAGTTAGATCAAAGGGTATTTTAAACGTAATAAAGTAAAGAGAAAGGTTGTGGATACAGCTGCCTGAGCATTTAACTTTGAGAATGCCTGTGAGCATGGTCTCCAGATTCAACTTAATACATTTATTTTTCTTTTGAACTAGTTAGTCAAAAAAAATATTTCTTTTTTATAACATTTTTCATAGCTTATGACAACATTTTAACATCATTATATAGAATACAATTTAAAATACACTTTATTGTCATGATATTACTTACTTAAACAGAAACAAATTAATTTCATGTTTTAATAGGATATGACTCGTTAAAGATTAACAGAGTACATAGTATATCTATCTATAAAAAATTTTACTTATTCAATTTCAAATATTTAATATAGAAAAATTCTAGTTATATAAACGAATGTTACGCTTAAAGAGAGAAATATTATTTATATAATCAGATGTACATGTTTGGTTAAACTGCTAGATAATTTGTTGATATTTTATTTTAAATTATCTGTGTTAAAATGATCCAAACTACTTATATTTGATTTACATTTAGGAAATAAATAATGAGACCTATTATTTGCAATATAATTCTAAGGCTTTCGTACATTAAAGGTAATTTTCGTCTCGTGAAAATAGTTATCCATCATTGATCAGCATTAACAAAATAGTTGAAATAATGTATTCAAATAAATATTAGTATTTTCGATCAAGTAAACATATTTTCTCTTTAATCACACAAGTAAGTATTTGTTATTTAGCTTACTTTTCAACAGTTTTTATCATATTACAATGAACAAATTTTATTTAATAAAATATAATTCATAATTTAAAACGCGAATAGGGTAGTAAGAATTAACTTTTTTTTTATCTAAGTTCTATTTTTTATGTTTCACTCTATAATCATGTAGCCTATTAACTTACCAATCATTTGAACTTCTTTTAAATACACTCTAACGATATGTACATTAAACTCGCACAGATATAGGCCTATAACTTATTGTTTGAAATAGTTAGCTTACTGCATTTATTGAATGCTGGTGAGGGTGTATAAAAACAAATGGAAACGCTGTTGTATACTGAACAAAATCTTGTGGTGATAAAGTTGCAGTCCAAGTTTAAAGCCTCATCTAGAATGTCTGTAAGCTCTGCATCCGTAAAAGTCCTTAAGTTCATAATAGTCCATAGAAATGGAAATCACGTCTATACAGTCATATCCTTAACCATGTGACCATGCCAACCAATGAGAAAGACTGAGACTTTATTCAATTAAACTCTTTAAAAGAAAATTGTCAAGAGCAATGCACAAGCAGATGTGATCTGTGAATTGGAGGTCATTAAGAATACTATTGGGAAGTCTAGTTCAATAAAGCAACACCACTCTTTCTGAGAATTTGTTATTTCTCAGAAAACTTTTTTCCTAGATGCCACGCTTCCCAGGGTTTTTAAACCTCCCTAAATATTTTTCTGAAACAGCTTTATGAGTAAAACTCTCATTTCATTTTGTACTTGTTACTACACACCTTCCAATACAGAGTATTTAGACAAAGCTTTAATCTTAATCACACCTGCTTCAGTTGCTTTATGATCTTAGGTGTTACTTTCACAGCAGAATGGATTGCTGATGACAAGAAGATTGGGGTTAGAATCTCAGTCAGGTGTACTGAGAGTGGTTTTTCCAAAATAGTTTTCTACTCTTGCTCAATGCAAATGTGGGTACACTTCCTTTAAATACAGCCTTCCTGATTCCTAAAATCATTAACATAGCTAGTACATATAAGTGTATAACTCTAAGAGGTAGTAAGACACGGTGCTAAAAAAACTTGATTTTTATCAACGGCAGCTGTTTACTTTCAGCCAATCTTAAGTAGGTAGTTGATAGGTTGATCATTTGAAAATGTGATGCACACCAGCTAAGGTATTCCTTCTCCAGTTTGTTTTGATGATGTAATTACAGAGATAAATCTTGTCAGAGTGGTTTTTTTTTTCAAATGATGTACCACCCATTTACAATGCACACTCTAGTAGATTTTCTCTAAATTTTACCGTCCTCACAAAACTTAATACTGGTAATGTAACTGTGTGGCTTACCTAGATGGTTAGTAAAATTTGGTGTACAAAAAGAAAATTGGAAATTTGTTTTAAAACCCCACACGGCGATGTGTTGGCATCAAAAATTCGTACAAGAATATCTTTGTTTAACTTTCTAACTTAAACTTTACCTTTTCATTTTATTAAAGTGCTCTGGAGAAAAAAATAGATTGCTTTTGGATATTAAAAACCATTTAACTACCAATATTTCAAATGTCAAGACCTAAATCATGTTTATCTAAACCAAACTAATAATCATAAAACCACCATTGGTGGGCACACAGACAAAATGTCAAGCTCATCAACTATGGCTTGCCAATTAGTGAAAGTAGCCTATGGGGTTTGGATCCCAGCTCTGTTTGGCAAATTATCTGGTTACTGAGTCTTATGAAGGTGAAAAATAAAAAAAAAATAGTAAATAAATTGTAGCTTTAATCATGTTCTATACCAAAAATCAGATCCCAGAAAAGGGAGCTTTTGAATTCTTATTATAGCATTTATTTGACAATATCAAAATATTGTTGACAGGGTAGTGATGATCTATGTAATAACTTTAAGCTTACTATATAAAAATATAATAAATCATTTGTTACATAAATATTTTACAAACTATACACTTTGATACAAAAATAAAAATCTGAATTTTATAGATAATAAATCTTTATTAACTTACTACATAAATTATCTAGCTCAAGATAGGAATAGGGTGTAATGGGGTGGATTGGATAGAACTAGCTCAAGATAGGGATATGGTGTAATGAGGTGGACTGGATAGAAATAGCTCAAGATAGGGGTAGGGTGTAATGAGGGGGACTGCATAGACCGGCTCAAGTTGGGGATAGTAATTATGGCAATGAACTTTCGAGTTCCTAATGCCACAGATTAATTATGTATAGTTTTAATTGGTAAACTGTGAAAAACATCCCTATATTTGATTTATTAGTTAATGAATCAAATCTTCATTTAAGGCAGTGTAGGAAATAGACTGCAAGGGAGACCAAGTAAGAGATCGGAGTAGTAGGTTACAAAGTATACAAGTGAGAGGAGAAGAAGCGGGGGAAGGATAAAGATAGAGGAAGGCATTTTACTAAACTGACCTGGCCACAGGCTGGAAATAGTCAATAATAATACTTAGCACTGTGTATTACTACCCGGAAATAGTTGATTGATAACTTAGGGCTAATTGATTCTAAATTATATTTTCTAATGCCATAATTATACACTATTCTATCATTTTTATCATGTACTAATTACAGGATCAAAATGGACAAGTTTGAACTTTCTGTGATCAGTAAAGCTGCAGCAATTAGTGCAATAGTCACAGATGTTACCCTTGGACCAAACAGTCCAGAGTTTGATATGAATGAGTCTGGTGTTGTAAAGTCTGGGATGTTATTGTTAAATAACTCTATTCCGGATAACAGCCCAACATCTAAATGGAATAGCTTGGACATAAGCCACACATCTTTGGGCAGCAACTCAAGTGGAGAATTTGACAGCCAGTTCAGTAATATGTGTTTGAGTAAGCTTTTCTGTGAAATACAAGAAATTCGACAGCAGCGTGTAAAGGTTAGAGTTTGTAGAAATCATCTTATTTTTAAGTGAATACAATATCTCACTTTATTTTAAGTTAGTCAAAGATAACATTAGCCCTGTATGTTTTGACAAGTTTGGTAGTTGTCAAGATAAACATTGCCTAGCTTTTCCAAACAATTTTTTTTAAACAGAGATGTTGAACTATTAAGCATAATTACATTGTAGTGCATGGGAGGGTTTTATTGAAAACCATTGGGGGATGGATAACTAACACCTTTCTCTCTAATTTTGGACCACGCTTTGGTTAAAAAGGAGATATGCCCTATATACAAAATAGTCACAGTTGTATTGATTATTTTATTACAAATCTTTGAAATTGTAATGATGTGGACATTGACCATGAGTTATGTAAAGACTTAACAATATGGGCTACTGATATTTGGATGGTTAATTAGTTATTTTGTATTTGTATCAATTAGCTATTTACATACATACATACATACATACATACACCCACATACCTAATCACACCGTTCCCTTATGGGGTAGGCAAAAAACTGTGAATATAGCTTAAAAAACAACTTAGTACTTAGGGCCAGTTTCATAGTCAAGTTTAGTACGCCTCAAGTGTGGCGCTACACTAAGTTCATGATGACACCTACCTAAACAAGAACGGAATGGGCCGTTCTTGCATAGGAAACTGGCCCATTCCATTCTTGTTTAGGTAGGTGTCGTCATGTACTTAGTGTAGCGCCGCACTTGAGGCGTGCTAAATTTGACTATGAAATTGGCCCTTAATCCATTCTCACTAACTTTCTCTACACTTCCTTATCCTTGCATACTCCCTTCGCTTCAACAATATCCATACTCCGAGTCATACATGCTCTTTTATTCTTAAAACTCTTAATGTTTCTCTTTTTCACATATTCATCTACAACATTTAGTCACACCTTACATGGCCTACTTCTTCCTTTTGATCCATACACAAGTTACCTTCATATATTTGTTTCATCACTTGATCCACACTCATCCTCTCAATATGCTCAAACCAATGTAAGACACTTCTTTCACATTGACCTATTGGATTCCCTTTCAAGCCACACTCCTTCAGCACCCATTCATTATTGACTCTGTCCATATGAGTTTTTCTAAACACATTTCTTATACATCTTATTTCAAACACATTCACCATGCTCTTGTGTTTTTTATGACAAGCCCACACCACATCTGTAAAACAACATTGGCGTTAACACACTTTTATATACTGCCATCTCTGCCTCTTTTGATACCACCTCATTCTTTGCAATAGTCCACATACATATATAGTATGATTTTGGTAGAAAGAACAGTAGAATTTAGTGACTAAAGTTACTTAAATTCTTTCATTATATTCATATGTCAAGTCATGCTATCTGCAGCCATCACTTTTAGTAGATATTATCAATACTTGTAAAATAACACAATAAATATAAAAAAAAATTTGCATTGTTGGCCGCAAAGAAATATGTTTGAATTATCTTTACTGTTCTTCCAACGAAAATCAGGGTTTAACTAATCTCCGAGATACATTCACCCGACTGTCAATTTCACCGTCTTTCCATTTTTCAGGACATTCTACCCAGATCCACAAAATTATTCACTCTTTCTAACAGTTTTTAATTCATACTAAGTTGACAATCATTTCCTGATCCGTCCTTATCAAAAACCAATAAATTAGTTTTGGAGACATCTATATGAATATCTATTCTGTCTGTTGTCACACTCAAAGGATGTAATGCATTATGCATCACTTTGCTTCTCAGCCAATAATACGGCTTCATCTGCATATAACAGCACTCTCACATTCACTTTGTTCAATTGTACACCATTCGCATCCTCATAAGCATCCCTCATACACTTATCCATGAAAACATTAAACAACCATGGAGACATAACACAACCTTGTCTAACACTCTGTTCAATGTCAAACCATTCACCCAAAGCTCCATCCACCCTAACACACGCTTTACTTCCATCGTACACAGCCTTAATTGCATTTACTAATCATACATCCATGCCATACTCTCTAAGAGCATTCCATAACATACTCCTATTCACCCAATCATACACTTTCTCCAGATTAACAAGTGCATAATAAACTTTATTTCCTACTGACATACATTTCTCAATCACTTGTTGCATTGCAAATACCTGGTCCATACAACCTTTACCTGGTATGAAACCACACTGAACACCTCCAATTTTGCCCGCAGTTCTTTCATACACTTTCTCAATTAAAATTCTCTAAAAAAATTTGCCTGGAATACTCAACAAACTAATTTCCCTATAATTCTTACATTCACTCTTACTGCCTTTGCCTTTATACAAAGGAACATCTGACATCATTCTTCTATTTATTTAATGAATTCAGTTTATTATACTTTTGCATTTATTTAAATGGTTTACTAAGTCTATTTAGTGGTCTTTAATGGGTTTCATTTACTTACTAATTTACTTACTAATTTACTTAATTAATTAATTAATTATTACTTTTATTATTTAATTCAATGACTTGTTAAGTTGTACTTAATTCTGTATGTGTTTTTTTGTTTCTGCGATAATCAGAACCTTTAATATTTTGCATGTGCTTTCACTAATATTTGAGTGAAAGTGCATCCCAATATCTTAAAAACTCACAGTTCATACAGTAATTTATGAATGGCCTGTGACCCCCCCACTGGTCATAGTACAATATTCTGGGCTGACTCCACATGTCCAGAAATCCTCACTATTTGTTCCTCATATTTTTAACTTATTCTGTGTAGCCAGGAATTATTAATATAGGCTATCGGTACTAAAACACAAATGTTGAATATTGTCAATAAACTAATGCTGTAAACCTTTGAGCAGATATTTAAATATAATAGCTCTACAATAACATTTATTGTGATGATAGATTGTAGGTTCCTCACTTCTTAAAGTGACTTTGGTTCACATCCTGGCTAAAGATGTCAAAGGGCAGAGACAAGATTTTGGAATTTTATTAGAAAGACCCAGGGTATGGTGTTGATATAATGTTTATGCGAGAAAAAATATTAGTAAAAATTATATTTTGACTACACGCCATTTATTCTTTTGCTAGCTATCTTTGATTAACAAATATATACAGTTTTTGAGTTAATTTAACTATATTTTGATAATTTTTATTTAAATATTTTCTTATAAATGGGTCAAATTCAAATTAGACTATGTCTCCCCAAACCTTCTATTAGTTCTTTGGAAAATTAAATACTATAATTTGTATTAACAATCATCCTGATAGTACAACCTATATTGTAAGTGTGCATAAAAGTCTGAAAACTATAAAATAAATATAAAGTTCTGTTGTATCTTTAGGAAGCTGTTAAAGAACGTGTAAAGAAAATTCTTCGCGAAGAGCAAAGTCAACGGGAAATTCTAGATTATAAACAGGAACTTCTGAGACGGCAGTTTGAAGCTAAGAAAACACAGGATGAGAAGCTGTTCTTACAACAGATCGAGGAGGATGCGATGAGGGCTAAAGAGAGCCAGGCTCGGCTGGAACAACACCATAAACAATTGGCTCAGGTACAACTGTTGCGTTAATTAACATAAACTACTTAAGATACCATTACTGCTTAAGGAACCATGGAAGGAAACTCAAATTAATTTCAATATGTTTGCAGTTGGTACATGTACAGCGCATTTTTTGGTCAAAATAAAATAATGCTTCAGTCTAAACATTTAGTTTATTTTTCTACACATGGTAATCTTAAAAGTTCTCGAATGAGCATCTTGGAATTTAACCAAGTATTTATATATACATTTAACCATCGAGTGGTCGCGTCTCCTGGAAATAAATTGGTGGTTGCACATTATACTTAGAATATTTGTTTTTTAAATTGATTTTACTCTTTTGCTTTCTTTTATGATTTTTTCTTGTTGTATTACACCTTTATCTTCTTTAGTTTTACAGCTCTAAGGACTGATCCTGTGGATAACCATTATTCCCATGGCCTCCACTTTCTTAGTCTCTCTTATATTCATTGTCCATGTTTCAGCTACAAATAGGACAGTGGGTACAAAGTATGCCCTGTACAACACTTCTTTACACTTCTCTTCTCTATAGCAGGTCTCTTACACACAGTGACGGCTTGTAGCTAAAATTAGTAGGGGTGCTGCTCCAGAAAATTTTTAGCATTTGTTTTAAAATTGTGTTAAAGGTAACAAACATGTATAAGATGTAAGTTTATTCAGGAACTTGATAAAATCTTAAAAAAACAAACAAAAAAACTTTACTTACTTTAACTTAAATTGTTACAGTTCAAGTTTGATCTATTCATTTAAAAATGAAATCCATTCTTCTTGTTTTAATTTGTGCAAAAAGTTCAATAATTTTATCCTTGATCTCTAGATGACAATTGAGAAAATTTTTCTCCATTGAAAGTACTGCAAGTGCATTTAGTCTTTCCGAATTCATAGTGCTTCTTAAAAAGTTTTTATTCTTTTCAATGTTGAAAAGCAGCGCTCTGCCTCTGATGTAGTCATGGTAATTGTCAAGAGGATTTTTATCAGTTTCATAATTTCACTAAAAACATGATCCAAGATACATTTCAGCAGCTCAATTAATTTGCAATATTCATGAATATCAGTCGTACAATAGAATACTTTTATTTCACTTTCAAGATTTTCTTTATCAATCATGGGATAAGCTTCAGTGGTCAATACTATCTCTTTTTTGGGATGTTCATTATTAAACCTAGTGAAGAAATTCTTGTTGAACAATTTAGCAGCTACTAAGTGTTTAGTGGAGGAATATCTGTCCATTATATCAACACAAATATAGTCACACACTTCCTTAGTTACAGTCACAGAACTTATTTCTTGGGGATTCAAGGCCATGGTTAAAGTTTTCTGTAAAAGGGGTGACCTGGCGGTCTAGGGGTAAGGTGCCGGACTTCTATGCTGGCGGCCGGGGTTCGATCCTCGGTCCCGGCATAAATTTATCTGATTACCAAACCCTTCCTTCACCTCTGACAAGACATCTTGTGAATGTGAGGAATGCCAGGCCTCCACCGTGGTTCGGATNGAAAAAAAAATCAAATAGAATAGCTGGAAGCAGAATAATAATCTAACTCTACACTCTTCTACACTTTATCACATTCAAGAATATGGTACACGTTTTTTAAGCACAGCACACGCTGAGTAACAAAACACTTCCTTCCACCATCACGCCAGAGCCAGCCCTGCGAAAGCAACAGTGCTTTCTCTACCTGGCAGTCCCTCCTTCCTTCCCACCCCCATCCTATGTGCATATGTGCACAAGTCAAACACCATGTCGCTGGCACTGTGAAGCACACAGTTCCATACAAAGATTTTTGTATCTTTTTAATAAACTATGGGATGGCTACTGAAGTACTGTCATTAAGCTTAAGGAATATATATTGTACTACAAAAATAAATAAATAATTAAAGAAAAAAGGACTCATTATATTAAATGTTATTGATAATATCAAGTGGAAATAGGGAGTTCTGCAGTTCTGCAGTGCCTCTACACGAGCCACCACTGCTTACACACCTAAAGAACACTTCCTCCTGCTGCCCTCTTTATATTAGATCCTCTCTAGTCCCAGCCTTTGCCTCAATCACGCTTCCAAGATATAGAATAGAAGTGGGAAGAGGACACTTCCCTGCTTCACTCCATCCTTGTTTTATAACCACTCTATTTAGTAATGTTATTTTAACTCTTAATTGATTTCAGAGAGTAAGTGAAAGAAACAGGAGAATAAAAGAAGATGAACAAAGAAAAAGAGAAGCTGAAGAAGATGAAAGGATAAAAATAAAAGAAAAGAAAGAGCGATTGGATAAAATTCATCATCATCAATTAGAGTTTAGAACAATGTATCAAAAAATTCTTGATTCCACAAAGTGAGTTTTTTTGGTGGTTTTTTTTCCATGAAAGCAGCTTTTAAATTTTAACAAATATTGCAATCAATAAAGTGAGCTTGCTTGCAATAATTATTTGTACAGAGCTAAGATCAATTATTTATAGTGACACTGATATTTCACGATATGTGTTTCTGCGAACCTTTACTTAGGACATTAAAATATCTATAAAAAAATATTTAAAGTTCACTCTTGCATTTTTGAATGTATAATACACACGCTTAGTAAAACTGAAATAGTTATTTTCACTAAATTGATTAATTGACCTTTTAAATGGTAATTATGATCAATTTTGGTTGATTTTAAATGTGAATTGACAATAGCATTTCAGTAACCAAAAAAATTTTCCCTTGGCTTAGGAAATGTATCTCTCATAACCGAAGAACATTGGTAAAAGATGTATTTGAACCAACTCTAATAACAGCCATGATATGATCAAAGGCAAGTATTTAAAGATATAGAAGAAAAATTAATTTGATTTAAGTAGATTAGATGTTTTTCTTAAATACAACATTTTATTTAACAAAATCCAATAATTTATCGTAATTTAGCACAAATCCAGATCTTTAGTTATTCTATGAAACTCTTATAACTCAATTAACATCACTTTTCGAAAAGTGCTCGTGTGAAAAGATACGTCAAGAAATAGGGGGGTGCAAAATTCACTCTCTCAAGTCACCACAAGTAAAATAAAATATATGAAATATTCCTGAATCAAAATCAAAGTTTACTCGCTTTGGTGGCCTCGTGGTCTGATGCACAAATCTCGTGTTGGACTAGACTGTCGAAGACGGGCAGATCGAAGTTTGATCCCGGTCGGGTACTCTGAGAGTGGTTTTTCTTAAATGGTTTTACACTCTACCTCCATGCAACTGTGTGTGCACGTCCTCTAAATTAAGCCCTCCTAATCCCTAACCAATTAGTGTAATTAGTACAAATGTGCATACATAACCTGAACAGGTAGTAAGACGTGATGCCAAAAAAATCAAAGTTTGAATATTTTGCAAAAATTGTTTTATTTTGAAATGAACACATATTTATATAACTTAAGTGTAGACATCACACACACACACACACACACACATACATAATTTATTGTAAAAATGCACAGATTTTGTCAAATTTTATTAAATAAATTAGCAACTCAACATGTTATTTAATTACTACAAATATTAATGTATGCAAAATTAAATAAAAATGGAACATTTATTATTATTATTCATCATGTCTTACTATCCGTTCAGGTTATACACACTTACGCTAAAGTGTAATGGTAGGGTGATTGTGAGATAAAATGGAGGACTTACAGTTTAATGTGGAATCCGGACCACGGTGGAGGCCTGGCATTCCACACATTTTCAAGTGTGATTAATATACATCTTGTCAGAGGTGAAAGAAGGGTTTGAGAATCAGATAAATCTGTGCCGGGACCGAGAATTGAACCCCAGACGCCCAGCGCAGAAGTTTGACACCTTACACCTAGATCGCCAGCTCACTCTGAACATATATTGTGTGTATTTTAAATGTCAATATTTTTATTGGCAAATCTTCATAATTAAAAAAGCCAAGTCAAAGTTGAAGAATATTTAAAAGCTAAGTTTTTGATACTTTACACAACCCTAGCGAGAAATTTTTTAGGCTTTAGTGCACTCTAATGGTAGCATTTGTGTCAATGTATCATTAAACATTCATCATTATCATCAACTGTTTTCAGCCTGTGGCCAGGTCAGTTTAGTAAAATGGATCCATTGTCCTCTGTCCTTCCATCACTATTTATCCTTAATTTGGTTATATTCTTCTCCTTTCACTGGCACACTTTGTTATCTGATCTTCTTGTGTCTATATTGGCCTCCTTAGTATCTTTACTAAATACTTAATTTCCATAATTTTCTTTGTCATCCTATCTTTTTCCATCATTACATGCTCATACCATCTCAGTCTTGCTCCACTATTTCATGTACTCCTTGTAACCCACTCCTTACCGAATAACTTTATTTCTAATCCTGTTTCTCCTTGTGACAGCTAGCATACTCCTCACAAACTTCATACCCATTACTTCCACTTTCTTGGTTTCTCTTACATTCAATTTCATGTGTCTGCTGCGTGTGTGACAATGCCCTGTACAACACTTCCTTACACTTCAAAGGCACTTCTCTTCTCCATATCAGGTATCTTGCACAACTATAGAACAACTCCCTCTGCTGACGTAGTATTTTTATTAGATCCTCTCTACTTCCACCTTTCGCCTCATTCACGCTTACAATATATTTTAGATTATGTACTTTTCTTGGTTCTACTCCATCCAACCTTATAGCTTTATTAGGCTTTATCCTCTTCCTTGTCATTATCATCACTACACACTTTGCCGTGCTAAATTTCATTCCACTCTCTTTTACTTCCTCATTCCATTCCTATAGCTGTTCCTGTACTTCCTACTCCCCCCATTTTATCAAGTCATCAGCAAACATCATGGCTTTCATCCTTTACATATCGAGTTTTCCTGTCACTTGGTTGCTGACCATTTCTATTGCCATTACAAATAGTAGTGGTGAGTATCCTGCTTCACTCTTTTTTTTTTTCATCCAATACTATTTCCAGCCTGTGGCCTGGGTCTGTTTTTTATTCAAGACATATATTTTCCCCTACCGGCTTGCTAGGTCTGTCTTAGCTTCATATGGCTTATGATCTATCTTAAGTCTAGGGGAAACACAACATCCAGTCCCCACCCATTAATTCATCACCGTGAAAGAGTAAACCCACATTTTGCTGATGGATTTGGCCATGCCAGGAATCAAACTCAGGACCCTTAGCTCAGTAGAGACACACTACTATTATCGTTGAGATATTTCTGCCGGCTTGTAAAGCTAAAAGTCTTTATACTAACACTCATAAAATATTCATACAAGTACATTTTTTATGTTTTGTTTTTACAGATTATGTAAGGACAGGCAAGCTCTATTACCATCGATGAATATTTATTCCCCAAAATTAAAAAGTCTTTATGAAGCCATTGAGCAACTAGTTAACCAATGTAAGGTGAGTGATAACCACACAACTTAAAGCTATTATCTATTTTTTTTAGCTATGTGATTTTTATGATTGTTTATTAGTTGCTAAGTTAGGGAAGATAAGAGAAACTGCACCAGAATTTCCTTAAGAGATAGGGTAAAACACTACCAAAACAATCTCAGGATAGAACATCAGTCTCCTAAATCAGTTAGCAAGACTATTCATGGCCAAACTTTCCTGCTTTAATCTTTGTTTTTATTAACATAATGCTTTAGTGCATGTAGGCGGGCTATTTTCTTAAACTAACTGGTACAAGAAAATATAAATAATATTGAGATCAGGTTAAATTTCAAGTCATTCACGAGCTAAGTTTACCTGGATGACGGCTCAAAATGTTACTAGAAGTAATCCCCAATTTATCACTACGCCAACAGCTGACATCTATCACTTTGGATGTCTGTAATGAAAACAGATGGTAATATATTAATGTGATAGTTAACCACAAGTAATTTAGGGCAATATTATTTATATATTTATTTGAGGTTGGACACAAAGTTTATTTATAGTTTTATTCCATTTAAAAAAATATTCACACCACTTACACAAAAACTTCTAACGAACACAGCTTCAAAATGGCGACCGACGAATTTAAACCATATGGTTGAACATAACGATAAACAAGTTTTTAACAATGATGCAGACACGCAGTTGATGAAAATATTTTATTCAGTTAAATATTTCAAAATTCAATAAAATAATCATAAAATCATTTATTGTATGTAAAAAAATGACAAGAATTTTCTTTTTTCCAAGTAAATACGATGCCTGTATTAAAAGGTATTGATGTGCGCACTATATTAAACATAGAACGAAAAATAAGTTCTTTTAATTATGTTTAAAATATTGTTTCAAGTTGGATTAAAAAAAATTATTTGAAAAAATGAAATAGTATGAGAAAACTTAAGTTTATGTTATTTTAAATGTAATATATAACAGGTAATTAAAGATCTTTACATTTATAACAAAACTGTGGTCTTTTACAAGTGTTGGCAACCCAAAACCTAAACATATGATTTTCGAACTGTCATCCAGGTAAAAACCTATCGTGAACGGAATATACATAGGAAATTCATCTTGTCTGAGACAAGTTTATCAATACATTTTATTTTTCGCTAATTTTTTTATTATTCTTTTTCAAAATTATAAACCATTTATACCTAAATATATTTTTACAGTTTTAGTGAAACTTGAAGGGAAAACTGCATTGAAAATTTTGTTTTAATCACAGCACAAATTTTAACATATTATAACTTAATGTGTGTGTTGTCTTTTTAATGTAGTATATACACCTGGTTTTTTTTAAGCAGGTGTATCAATCCTTTAATACCAATGATCCAGTTGAGCACTCCTATTGAGTGTCTCAAATGGGCTTTTCCTGATAAGGAAATTTTAAATTTGTATACAAAGCTAGTATTTGTATTATTAATTCTTATCTTGTGTTTCCACCTGCTTATTCCGACAGGTGAATTATTCATTAGGACTCTCCTCTATGGGGATTTTATTATGTTTATTATATCGTTAAAGGCCTTAATGACTTCATTGTGTCGATGGGTCTCAATGGACGTGCGGAAGTCGTCAGCTTATAAACATGTGATTATCTAAGATCAATAATAATAATAGCACAAAGATCAAAATATAGCCATATCTAGGGAAACATATATAAGCACTTTATAACATCAGTGGGGTAAGGATAAGGAAGGTAGATTTTAGGGAAAATATACCCACATTTGTGTGTAGGGTTGGTGAGAAACCTTTTGGGATTAAACCACCTTTGGTATACCCAACTGGGCTATGAATATCGACCTTCTCGTCACTAGAAAACCAGACTAAATGAACCGGACATTTAATCTGCTTTAACACAGATACAGGTGTACCACACTTTTATACTAAGTGTAGTTACACTAGTGAAACATATTATCGATTTAGTGTTAGTTTAGATGAAAGAAACACTTATAAAGCCATAAATAAACTCTTTGGTGTGTGTAGATAAATAAAACAACCCTTTCAAATAAATTATCTACTCTAATACAGTAGAACCTTTTTAATCCAAAGTCCAAGGGATATCTAAAAAGAATTGAAATAGCTACACAAAATTTGAATAAACTGTTTTTATGAGTATTTAGGCGACTAATACACAATTAATCAATAACCTCAAAATATGCTTCATATAAACACACAATTTTATATATGCTATATAAAACACACATACACAATATATAGTATATACGTGAAAATTCATGAAAACTTAAACCCAAAATATAAAAACTTAAATTAACAAACTAACCTTGTAGACATAAATGAGTTTGCACTAAAATGATGTTGGAAATAATTGGTGATCCTGGTTTGTTGTAGTTTGCTTATCTTTACACAATAGACAACATTTTAAAATTCACTGATTATATTATTATTATTAATATTATTATAGCATCTTACTACCTGTTTAGGTTATACGCACTTACACTAATGTGTAGTGGTAGGGTGATTATGAAATGGAGGACCTACAGTTTAACGTGGGATCTGAACCACGGTAGAGGCCTGGTATTCCACACACTCACAAGCTGTGATTAATGCACATCTGGCCAGAGGGGAAGGAAGGGTTTGGCAATCAGATAAATCTGTGTCAAGACCGAGGATTGAACCTCGGACCTCCATCACAGAAGTCTGACACCTTACCCCTAGACCGCCAGGTCACCGACTAATTACATTAAAAATGTTGTCCTCTGCATCTAGTTGGGATTCAGTGAATCTTCTCAGGTCCATGCTGTGTGTCACATGGTTACATTGTCACACAGAAGCAATGAAAGTCGAGCCAACATTCCTTATTCCAGGAAATCCACTAGCCGCCAGTGCAGAATTCCCCGCTTTCTTTTTTACTATATGTCATTAACTTCATTTAATATCTTTGACATATATGTGTGATTAAATAAAACTCATTAAGCTAGTGCAGAAATTAGTACACACTCGAATAAATGATCAATTTATAGACTTTTGACTTATCCAAATATTTCCTTCTAAAATTCAAACTAAATGCTATTTTTTTTTATCATTAATTTAAATAGTAATTTCATGGGGAAATAGTAGCATCATGGTAAATTCAAAATATTCCATTTTTCAAATTATCTAATGTCGAGTAGGCCAGATCTTACAGTATAGCTAAAACTCGGTTAAACTTTTATTTTTCACATTTTCGAAAGACTTAAGACAATATGCAAGTAACAGCATGTTGAATTTTGACCCGTGATGGATTAAGAAAAGGGTCTTAAGATAATGTGATGGCGTGTTTATAACTATCGTGATTATACATTAATTCACGGAATAAAAATATATATTAGGCTACTATTGAAAACATTTTTAATTTAGATATTGGTTTCATGGGTCTTTTTCATCAATTTCCAGCATCTAAATCACAATTGATAATGCATACACATTAAATCAGGGGTTTTATCTCATATAACTTTTGAAACTTTTTTTTTTCTTAGGTTGGTGAGGTAAGTTCTTTAGATGTGAAAACAGCTTTTGAGATAGTTCAGAAAATCACATCAATCCAAGGCAGTATTCAAGATGAAGTAGGTTAGTGCCATTATTTTACTATATCATACTCTTTTTTCAGTAATTCCACAGAGGATTTGTTTATCACAATTGGTGTCTAAATATACTACTATATATCCTGGATAGTCATTAATAAATACTAGTTGAAATCTACATCCAGACTCCAACTTATCTACAAAGGTTTTGGATTATTAAATACAAATGAACTATAATCCAATTATATGATACAAAATCTAACTGTAACACAACCGTTTATTGTTATTGATTTCATTGTTAGGAATTTGTTCGGGATATATTGTTCAAGATCAAGTTTTTTGTTCTAAGAATATATGACTATATATACACTATCAAAAAATTATCAACAGTAACTGCATATTGTTTTATTAACTTTTACTATAAAATTTTTGTTCATTTCCTCTATCTGATTATTCAGTCAAAATAAATTATGCCCAAGAAGCTGCTGTGACTGCGGCAGCTGCCGCAAAAGAGCAGGATGAGAATAAAGCCAAAGAGGAAGCTGAACTGTCACTAAAAGCCGCCAATGATGCATCAGATGCAGTAAGCTCAGCTACACTGGGCAGCGGTAAGTTAAGTTATATACACGGTTGACAAATTTCAACAAAGTAAGGCCATCTTATTTCCGTTGGTGGTATTTCTGTCTACTGATCTAAAAATCTCATGTTTGATTTCTAGCATGGATAAAAAAAGGTGTCACTCTAATATTGTGTTGACTTATGTTGCTAAGTAATATAATAATGCTCTAAAATCTAGTTTTTATGTTTGTTTAGTAATTATATTACGATGGACTCTTCAATACCTTGTAAAGACAATATAATGTATTTTTAGACATTAAGTTTTTAATATAAACAACAATTTAATGGGATTGTTTTTTTGTTTTAAAGTGGGGATAATTGTTTATGCAGTTTTTGTATCAAAACTCTTTTGGTCAAAATAAATAAAATATGGCTACCATACAAACATAGATTTGAATTTTCTTCACATGATGACCTCAACAATGGTTGAATATCTATCAAGGGTGTCCTGGAATTTCATAAAAACTTTTTCTCTTAATTTAAAAAGGATTTTAGTTGATGCCGCTCTGCTCATGACAGATATTACACAACTGTTGAGCTCATCATATTAAATAAATAAACTACATTTCTATTGGAGAAATGATTGATTTATTTTAACAAAAAAAAAAAGTTTTACTATAAAAACTGCAAAAAATTGACCCTTTCTCATGATCCCTGAATTCCCCACCAATCACCATAGGAAGCTTATCATATCAAAGGAAAACATATTTTAACAAGATAATAGAAGGTACAAATAGTGGTAGTGGCAATAATTGTTAACAGGGGTTAGTTTAGTTAATTAATGAATAAACTAATTTTAAAATAATTAAAATCACATTTATTTGAGAATTTAAAAAACTTTCAAATACATGTTTTAAACAAAATTAAATATGTTTTAAAATTTTAAATTCTCTTAGTGTCATTATAATGCATTTTGGTGGTAGACCCTGCATAATTATAAGACAAACCTAATATTCAGCTCAGTAATTTACCACTTTAATAAATGTAAATTCACATAGTAACAAAAAATGTAAACATTTAGTTTGTTTAATTTTATAAAGCAACTTAAAAATGTATGTATATAACATCAAAATCAAAAAGGGGGGTGGTTTGGGGTGAAATCATACCTATATTTAAAAAAAATTCTCATAATTTGTTCTAAGATTTGGATTAGATCCAGCTCTAATTCTTATATTTGAAAGATACGGCTAAAGTGAGGGGGAAGAGGGGGAGAAAGAATCTACTGGCTGAGATGGTATGGTCATGTAATGAGGAGAGACTATCGAAGTGTATGATAGAAATGAAGTATGTAGGAAAAATACCATAAGGTAGACCTAGGAAGAGATGAAAGAAGCAGTTAAAATAAAGTGTTTTAAGTGAAAGTAGAAGAATGGAAGCGATTAAAGGAGGAAAAATGGTGTAAGGAAAGAGGGAGATAGCGGCATTTTACTAAACTACTACTACTACTACTATTATTATTATTGTTATTATAATCACCACGTCTTACTACCCGTTCAGGCTATACATGCTTACACTAATGTGTAATGATAGGGTAATTGTGAGATGAAATGGAGGACCTACAGCTTAACGTGAAATCCGAACCACGGTGGAGGCCTGGCATTCTACACATTCACAAGCTGTGATTAATACACGTCTTGTCAGAGGTGAAGAAAGGGTTTTTACTAAACTGATCTGGCCACAGGCTTGAAACTGTTGAGGATGATGATTATGGTTATGATAGTGGTGTGGGTGATTGAATCGAGAGGAATTTCACAGCTGAACAATAAAAATGAAAGGCCTACTAATTCACCATTAATATAATTGCCGACACTTTTTTGTATGGATTTTCAGGCCTACTTTCCCATTTTATTTCATAGATTTTTTTTTCATAAAAAATATATATAATTTTGTGATCATATAGTTTTCCTACATTTATTTAATATGAGCTATACATAATTTTTCTGTCCATAGAACTTTCTGAATTTGTGGATCCGCAAGCTCTTCATAACTACATGACACTCCAACAATATCGGCAACAGTTTGAGAGTTCTTACAGTGAACTCATGAACGATGAGGGTTTTAAAAAGTTCAGATTTGAATGCCAGGTGAATCAATTTTTATTACCTATTGATAAAATTTATTTTATAGTTTGTCTCTAGGTAATGATTATGTGTTAACATTAACTAACAAGAACATTCTTTAAATTATATAAAGATGTCAAACTAAAACTCTATATATCGACACCTTCTATTTTTACTGGTCCGACACCTTAAATTAGTCGGTAGCATGTCTACTAGGGTCTCGAGTTCGATTCCCATTATGGCCGAAAAATGTATAATTGGTGAAATGTGGGTTTACCCTTTCACAGTGATGAATTAATGGCTTGTCCTAATCTTAAGTTAGATTATAAGACATATGAAGCAACGCCTGGTCTAGCAAGCTAGTAGCGGAAAATATATGGCTTGAATAAAAAACTGACCCAGGCCACAGGCTGGAAACGATAATGGATGTAAAGTAAATATAGTGTTGCCAACAATCAAGATTAATCCAATACTGCCTGGAAGTAAGCACTTTTCAGGAATAAAACAAACCCACTTTGAATATCTTTCAATCTCAATAAGGTGCAGTCTTACCTGCTTAAGTGAGTGATCTCTTACTATTAAGTAAAACTTTTTAGACTTGACAGTTTTATATTGTTTATCAGAATAGTTTATATTTTGCTATCATTAATTTTATTGATTAATTTAATTTAAAAATATATGCCTCCTAGAAATGCATTAAAACTATTTATAAAAGCTTGTACATTTTTGGAGAGTAATAATTAGATTTCTGAATAATTAATTAACATCTTTAATAGCTTGCAGTACTTCCTCAAAGCAGTCAACAAGGCATAAACTGTGTGACCAAGATTGTTTTTAAAGAAATAAGTTTTTAAATAAAGAAATATAGAAACCAAAAACAAAACATAAACTAATTGCCAGCATTGAATCAAGTTTACTATTCTCAAGAGCCTTATTTTGTTATTTTTCGCTAAACTATTTTTTATGACACGCAATGTTTTCCTACATGATTTGTTAATAAAACTATTGCTCCCCAGACATTTTTGGTCTTGTTTAAGCTCACTAATCTCACCAATTCAAAAATATATCTTAAAACTTTTTAAAATGTCAATTTTTCAGCGACCCTAATTACAGCCATGTCACTGGTTGCATGTTCTAATGTGTCACTTTTGTTATGGACTAGATTGCCATTGACAGGGAAATCAGGGTTCAAATCTAAGTCAGATTTACTTGGGGTAGCTTATCCTAAATCTTTTATAAGTTTTTCTCCACACAAATGTGGGCACATTTCCTCAAATTTTTTATCTTTCTTTATTCCTAGAGTCATGCAAAACGTGAGGCTGTTTTTAGGAGAAAAGTGGTGTTATTTTTTTTCAAAAGTGATGATATAAGCTGAAAGAGATGTTATTATTTATGTAAATACGAGTCAAATTAGTATTTGTTGGAAAAAAACTAGGATAAAACTACCTAAATTTGTCATTCATATTGTGTATTTAACTATTTATTAACATATTTGGAGTAAAATCAAATATAAATATGCACAACACATTTCACACTTAGTAATATCAAACTCGATATATCAATAGCATTACTTTCGAGTCTTACAAATAGTAATATTGAAAATAATCGATTATCAACTTAGGCTTAGACCAAACAATGATAACACCAAAACATGTTGTCATAGAAAAACTAAACTATTCTCAAATAAGGAAAATGGGATAAAAATTAGGAAGATATAATTTTGCCAAATGTGACCGCCTGTAGCAAGGTCCATATATATATATATATATATATATATGGACCTTGCTACAGATGGTCTATATATTAATATACTTGCTTGGACTTAGTGTGAAATCTTTTAAAGGCTGTAAAAAAAGAATTGATCTAGTGACATTTAAGTATAGTAATGTGTAAAAGTATAAATTGTGATTTTTAATGCTAACCTCAGATAAAAAAAATCTTAAATAACCTGAAAACACTTATTTTTCCTGTGATCCATTTTATACCTATAAAATAAGTAAAAACAGATACTATTTGTATAAACGGCAGCCCTGGTATAGCCATAAGCCCAATTAATGTATGCATACAACTCAAATAGGTACTAAGATAATGTGAAAATAAATACTTCTGCATTTTTTATTTTTTTATTTTAGGACATCTTGATATCATATATAGATGATGTTTCAGTTTGTTACTATGGCTCATATCAAATTTATACTTGTTACTATGGATATGTTATTTTCATATTACCCGCCTCGGCGTAGTTGGCTAACGCGCTTGTCGTGTTGAGCTCAACCGCTGAGGACGGGGAGATCGAGGTTCGAATCTCGGTCGGGTGAACTGGGGGCGGTTTTTCCTAAATGGTTTTCCACTCTCCCTCCACGCAAATGCGGGTTCACTTCCTCTAATTCAACCTTCCCAATTTCTAATCCATTAGCGTAATTAGTACTTAAAGCGTATAACCCGAACGGGTAGTAAGATGTGGTGCTAAATATATTATATAAAATATATATTTTCATATTACTGTTTAACAAAATGGCAACATGGCTTGCAAGCTAAAAACTATTCAAGTTTTTACAAATTCCTAGAAATAATCAATTAACTAAAATTGTAATTTTATAGTTGTTTAGTGGTAAAGTATTGGTATGTAATTTATTTGTATGGTTGTTTCTGTAGAAAGCTGTTAATGTGCCTGTGAACGCAATATCTCACGTTAGCTCAGCGCACATGACTGACAAATATATTAAACTATCTCGCCTTATCTCTGGACAGCCAGTGGAAGTTGGAGGGTCAACCATATCTGCCTCCAGACATCCACAAGGTGTAGCTTTCTGTAAGAACCTTCTTGCAAAAAAAATTGTGGTGAGTTTTAAGATACATTTTCATCTTTTCACACAAATTTTTCTAGACCAACATTATTCTTCCTGCAGAAAGCAGCATTTTTATTTATGGATGTGGCTTTCGAAACCTTGAGGATATTCAAGATTAGAGAAAATATCAGTTTTTAGATTCTCAAATATATAAATAATAATCATATCATTCTTTACCAATTTTATTTTTCTGGATTCGTGGTCATGCTGGTCTCTCAGGAAATGTACTGGCAGGCCAGGCAGCCAAGAAGGCAATACATCTCCCTCCTGAGGCGAGTTAGGGTATCACAGTTTATTAATCTAAAGGGCTATTTTCAGCATGAGGTCTTACTCACCTGCCACGAGCAATGGGTTTAAACCCCTCCTCAGAACAAGCTGCAGTCCATTAAGGATGATGTGTCACAATGGCCCTTTTTTTAAGTAAAAGTCTAGAAGAGAGGTGCTCATTGTAAAATGACCCTGTGTCGGCCATACATCTCTGACCCATGGATTTTTATTGAGAGGGGATTAGCCTCCAGTAGGTGTGAGCTTTGTGATGCTCCCCTTAGTGTGTACCACATTTTGATTGAGTGTCACCTGGCTCTTAATTTCAATAGTGACCATTATTTTTTGTTAAAAAACAGCATGGATGGAGTCATTTGTTTATTTTGTTTTATACACTATGCAAATCTTTTGAATTCCATTTGACTCACTCTTATAGTATGGCTGACTTGGATATTATCTCATCTTGACATTAGTTTTTATTTTGTATTTATTTTAGTATATTTTAATATGTTTATATTGTATAGTTAGGTTTTAAACTTCTGTTGAAGATTATTATGACTATTTATTATCCCTAATGGGGATTTTATTATATTTTAATTTGGAAAAGGCGCTAATCACCATAATGTGTTTATGTGCCTCTAAATGCAATATATATCAATAAAGATTTCTTTCCCTTTTGTTACTCACACCCCATTCAATTGAGTTCCAATAGAATTAAACCTTGTGGGTTAACAATCAATTTTCTTCAAGAGGCAGCCATACCCCTTTTCCCAATGGCATAGTCGCAAAGTGTGAACTGTGTTCTTTTCAATGTAAAAACTATGTTAAGTTCACTTCCTTTTATATGTTTCTATCCATCTTTCTTGTATCTTCTTCCAAATATAACTAAGTAAATTTTAAGATCTTGAATTGGTTTTCGAGCACTTATACTGCTTGTTGGTGGTTAAGCCCAACATATTATAGGACAAATGTAACAGCCAGACAACAGATTATTAATTTAGAGTGTGAATGAATTTATGATTATTATTACAATGAATGCTTTATAACATAGCATGTTAACTTTTAGAAACTATTTATATTTCTTTTATAGCAAATTATTAATTAACACAGGAAAGTAAACCTCTTATAATTTGTATATTTTCTAAGATTCATATTCAAGTTTTTGATTTGTATCATTGAATTTAAGGAAGAACACACATCAATTCAAAGCTATATTGACTTGAAACAAGTCACAGGATTTGCTACATGTATGTATGATGGCCACTTGGGCTAGGATGTGTGTTAAGATTCTGAAAAAGGGAAAATAAACTTGTTACACCCATTTGAACTAGAGATCTCTGAGCTCAAACTTTTTAATTCATATCAATCTCGAGTGAGTTTCTAGTGAAGCTCCTGAGTATCAAGCTGAGTATAGCTTGAGTTGACTAACTACTTAATTTTTAAACTTAATTATATAAATAAAAAACAAATATTTTAATTTTTTTAAATAAAATAAAACCTATATTAAAAAAATTAAAATCTAAATTTGCTTGTTTTTAAATTATTTAAAAAATTAAGTCATGATACATTTTTGGACTAATATATGTTTGGATGTGAAGATTTAGCAATATTTAAAATATATATAACAACCCCATGATTCCTTGTCTATCTGGAGTGCAACTGTTCACTGCCGGCCTCTTACCAGAGAGAGATAGTAGAGCATTAATGATTTTTAAGATGTACAAAGTACATTTTTGGATTAATGTGTACTTAATAGTTATTATCATCTTGTAATAAGCTTTTTGTGTTCTTTAATCTGTTTCTAAAACTCCTTTTAATCTAAACCTCATACTCTCTTTCTTTCATCAACAAAATCAGCTTACTCAGTTGCTGACCTCGACATTTCAATAGCCATCTCCTGCACAATAACCTCTTTGCTATGTTCTTCCCAGCCCCACCCCCCCAATCAAACACTCAAACCTCTGCACAAAACACATCCCAACAAGTGGAGAGAAGAAAAGACAATTAGTCATTCATCACCAGATACACAATACAAGGCAAAGAAAGAACCCTTTTCTAGGAGCTCTAAATTGTAAGCCTATAAATCTTTCAAGCCCAAGCTCTAAGGATATATCTTTAAAGCTGAGGTTGGAGTTTAAAATCTGAGTATTCACATAGCCTTAATTTGAACCATCACCAAACTTCACAAATCCTGCTTAACCCAACATTCTTACTGTTGCCCAAACAAAAATATTACTGAGTATTGATCCTTTCACTGTCACAAGATGTACTTAAGATCCAAGACAGCCTAGTCAAGTAAAAATATTTAAATGTCTAATTTCATATACAAATTGTAGGCTAGGCCCTGATGAAGTTCAGTGTGATTTAATTTTCATTGTAAATAATATAAGGCCTACAAATTACAAAACCATTTTAATGGTTAGTTTGCAAATAATAGCTTTGGTAATGCAGCAATAATTTTGAATGTAGTGTTTAAATTTATCACATTTGTCTTAGTTCATTCATATATAATTTTGGAACCCATGTATATCCCAAGTTAATATTTGTTTAACAATGGGTAGAGCCCTGTAAAAATGGTTTTATTTTTTGTTAAATTTCTTTTTTTTAATCTCACTTTTAGTTATTATTTCACGTTTATTAAAAATTATGTTATCTGAGGTGTTTAAGTATTATTTATTTTAAAATTATTTGTCAAGTTTGTCTGCATATTTCACAATTTTGTAGCCTAAAGTTAGCTTACACTAGGACAAAATACTAATCAAATTACAGCATGGTTAAAATTTCTTCTTCATTTCATGTTTATTTAAAGATTTTTTCTGTAAAAGTGTTGTTATTTCGTTTTATAGGAGGATTTTGCATAACAATAAAATTTCATTTTATTTCACTTTTCAAAAACATTTTAAATCATTTCTAAAATCTATCAAAGGAAAAAGTACTTTATTCCATCTTTGTATGGCACTTTTCACTTTATTGAATCTCATCATTTTTACGGGGCTCTAACAATTGGGAACCCCAAAGGCTAAATTATTTCTAGTTAATATTATTTCAGTATGCATTAGAGAATCCTCTATTATACAAATCTGATTATCAAATTTATCTTCGAATCCGAATCTTGGAATAGTTATGAACATAAGCAGAAATATAAATAAAATACAAATAGTAACTAAATGTTAAGATTATTTCTTATAATCCATTCATTATAACTTTCAGACATTGAGTTAAGTGTTAAATTACTGGTCTGGAGTCTGGTTGTTAAGTTCATCCTATAATTATAATTGGTTCTGAACCACCAATAGGCAGTATTAGAGCTCTAAAACAAATTTAAATTGGTAAAAAAATTTTTTGAAGGATTCGAGTTGTGAATTCAAAATTTTCTCAAAATCCACAAATCTCGGATATCTTTAAAACTGCTACACTCATTAAAAGTGTCCCTAAAATTTCAAACTGAAAAAATATCCATAAATAATAGCGTTTATTCATGTTATGCCTCCTCCAGGGTACATTTTTGGATACACAACATCCTTTAAATAACCTCTGTGTTAAAAATGTAACTTAAGACATGTCATACTTTCAGAAATGAACATACTTCACTGGTTGATTGGTAGAGTGGCTCTGAGCTAGCTACATAGCTTGCTATTCTTACAATCTGTTCTACAGTACCTCCATTGTTCCTAAACTGTATTTTCCTCTTTCAGGCACAAGGGGAGTTGACAGTGTCCAGTAAGCCAGAGGCTGCATTTGCTATAGCAGCAATTCTAGTTTCCTTATGGGTCCAGTTTCCTGATTTTGGCCAGCTAGTACTTGCACACTTTCACAGGGAATGTCCGTACCTTGTGCCAATTTTCATGCCACAAGTTGAAAACCAATCAAATCAAGACTTTTATAAGTAAGTTTTAAAGACATAAAAATGTTGCTACCCGAAGTAGATAAAATCTAAATCGGAGTTATAGAAAACATGGTGAATATAAAGAGGTTAACTCTCCCATACATGTATGTTTTTTTTTATTATAATTTTCTTCACTTTAATTCTCTATCTAATCCAGAAAAAAAAAGTATAATAATTAATGGCTATAATTTGAAGAGTCACATTATAAATTGATCAAATCAAATATTTTATGACACCGAATTTCAAACTCACATTCAAAAATTGTAAAAAATTATGAACTTAAGAGGTAATAGAAACACAATAAAATAATAGAAAATTGTAATAGTATTACATTTGGAAAAAGATACAGGACAGGTGGATATAAACACATAAAAAAAACCTAACACAATATGGCTTACAATGAAAAGAACATAAATCACGCTTTAGATTGCTGCCACTTGACAAAGGGGTAATGTCATTAATGTAAAGTGTGAACTGTATTCTTATTTTCATTGTAAAACCCATATTGTGTTAGTTTCTTTTATATGTTTCTATCCACCTCACCTGTACCTTCTTCCAAATATAATAAATTACAATTTAATTTTAAGTTTACTTCGGCAGCAGCCTAACATACAACTACCTTGATTTCACCTGTATCTTGTTTATGAGTACTAACATCTTCTGTACCAGACCCTTGCCGCCTTGGTGGCTTAGTTGGCTAACACATAGGTTTCGTGTTGAGCTAGACTGTCGAGTACGGGGAGATCGAGGTTCAAATCTCGTTCGGGTGAACTGGGGGAGATTTTTCCTAAATGGTTTTCCACTCTCCCTCCATGCAATTGCGGGTTCACTTCCTATGTATACAACCTTCTCAGTTCCTAACTTGTAAGCATTTAATTAGTACTTAAGTGTATAACCCGAACAGGTAGTAAGACGCGGTTCTAAGTATTATTATTACTGTAGCAGATCCTGATTGTTCTGAAGAATTATTTGTACTGTTTTTACTCTATTTTTTTAGCATTGCGTCTTACTACCCATTTTGGGTAACACACTTTTGTACTAATAAAGCTGATGGTTTTAGGGATTAGTAAGGTTGTATTTAAAGGAAGCGTACCCACAATTGTGTGGAAGAAGAGTGGAAAACTATTTTGGATAAATCACCCTCAGACCACCCTACTGAAATTCAAACCTCGATCGCCCCGTCATCGGCAGTCTGGTCTACTGCGAGAGTAGTGCATTAGACCATGCGGCCACCAAAGCGGGTATTTTTACTGTTGTTTTCTGGTTCAATATAAATTATAATTAGTAGAAACCCGCCTTGGTGATCGCATAGTCTAAGACATTAGTCTTGCAAGAGACTAGATTGAGGATTGGGGTTTGATCTTGGTCATTTGCACTGAAAGTGGTTTTATGCAGGTGTACTCACCCTAAATTAAACCTTCCTAGTCCTTAACACATTAGTGTAACTACTAAATAGGCACATGAACAGCTAATAAGACACAGTGCTAGGAATAAAAATAATCATTGGTAGAACAACTACTTTTGGTTGACAAGTAGAAAACATAGTGTACTGAATTCAAATATTATATTGTGTTTTTTATTAACTTTTATCATGTATTTTGAGCGGATTTATTTAAAATGGCCCCTAATAAAAAGAAGTTGTGTGAATCCTTAAGGGTGCAAATAAAACAAGAGATGATTTCTAAATATAATTGTATTGTAGAAATAGTTAACCTTATTAGAGATATTACCTATCTCAATCATCTCGACCACATCCATTGAATAAGTTTTGGAAACTAGGTGTTTGAGGTGTAAAAAAGATTGATTGTCTATGCACCTGTAAATCAAACTTCCATTCGACTTTGAGAATATTTCTTATACCAGGATTCGATTTAAGTTTTTTCCAAATTGAAAAAGTGGAATAGGCATATAATATATTCAACTAACAATTATTTTTCTGAAATAGATTAAATCCATTAAAGGAGATTGATTTGTGTGTGTGTGTGTGTTTTAATATTTACAACACTTTAAAACAAAATGTATTATATTTGGAAGAAGGTATATTAAAAGAAGTTGCGTTGCACATTTCACACTACCCCCGATTGGTTCCGATAAAATGAAACTTAGTTAGGGATTTGGGTAGTAATGATTGATTTTCTTCAAGGGGCAACCATTACCTCTTTGTCCAATGGTAGCAATATAAAGTGTGAACTGTGTTGTCTTCTCATTGTAAAAGTTATATTATATTCATCCAATTTATATGTTTCTCTCCGCCTTTACTGTACCTTCTTCCAAATATGATACAAATACCTCATAAAACAAAATGTGTAATCATTCCTATTATAGGCTTTATATAATACTTCTGAATCTACAAATTTTGTGTTTACAAAACATCAAATTACAAGTGTATCTTATACAATCTAACTTAGCTAGGTTTTCTTCATTGTCTTGTCAGTTGTCATTGACAAACCAATTACTTAGGTTCTGTGTTATGTTGCTAGGTCTCTTGGTTACCGTTATTCTGAGCAAGGAGAAGTGGAAAAACAGCCAAAGTTCTTGAAACGGATGTCTGGAGTGATGCGGCTATACACAGCCATCATGGTGACCAGGCTTAGGAGACAAGATCAAAATAAACCACACCCCCATGGGTTGAAGCAGGCCTGGCGATGGCTCGTGTGCATGCTTAATTTAGGTAAAACAGTATGTTTATTATTATTAACTTGGCTGATCATCACTAGGAACTATTTCCAGGTGTGGCCTGTTAACTTTTTTAAATGCCACCATCCTACTATGTCCTTCCACCATTCTTTTCCCTTTACTCACACACTTGAAGTCACCTGGATTTACTTAAAAATATCTTCGCCTTTGCCTTTGCCAAGTATATGTTAAATGGCTAAACATTAGTTTATTGGCAAGTATAAAAGTGAAAAATAAAATAAATTAATAGGGTAAGAAAATGGTGCAAGTTTCAATCTTTAATTTTTTCCAATTTTAATGTTAACTGTATTCACTAAAACTAGAATTTAAAAAACCTTCTTGTGTTTTTAATAAGTCTTAAAGTGAGCATCTTTATAAAAATAATATTCATGTTTTTCTTGGTTAAAAACTGTTGTATATGTATAGATGAAATAAATAGTGAATAAGTGTGTCATATTTTAAAATGCAGTGTGATTTTTAAATCAAGATGATGACCTAAATTTTCATATTTGGTTTTTATGATCTACTGTGTTAACTGAGCTTGGCCTAACCTAAAATGTCATATGAGGAATGTAAAGAAAAAGAAAAGTATTTGAGTAAAATTTAAAGATTATTGCTGAAGTAGACAATGTTTCACAGCAGTTAAGCAGTATCATTATTTGTCTATCAGAATATTTCAGTGATGGTATTCATAAGTCAGGTTCTAGAGATGACGGAACCACTTCCACAGAAAGCTGCAGGTACTTTTTTCGGCATTCGGCATTTTACAAACTGTTTAACACATTATTTATTGCCTGATGTTACATTGCTGCAAAATCATTGAAAATTAATTACAATGAGATCTGTGCAGCACTGGTTAATAATTCAGAATGTGAATACAGAAACTAATTTAATGGCTCATGAATCAAAAGTTAGGTAGATACAATAAAATTTATTAATAATAATTATTAAATGGCATTCATGACTCATTTGGCAACATATTCTGAAAAGTATTGAAAGAATAAATAAAGCATTCCAAGAACCTGGAATTGAGCTGTGCTCAATTGTGAAATTATATTATGCCCTTCTTGATTTGGGTGGGCAGATGTTTGAGATGAAAACAAATATGAAGATTTTGAAAAAAAGGCATAATAAATTAGTTTAAAATTCCAATTAAAGACAATAAAAAGGCTGAATGTTTCGAAGGAAGTGACTGTTTGACGAAACACCAGATAAATTGGTAGCACACTCAAGTGCAAAAGATACATTTCAGATTAAACTTTTTTTATTATATTGTAGGCTCAAGTCATAAAAATTACAAAAAATATACTTCTTAAAATACATGATGAAATGGTAATAAGGAAGCAAATATACAATGCTTGTAGAATTCAATGTGAATTAATAATAATAATAATAATAATAATAATAATAATAATAATAATAATAATAATAATAATTAGCACCTCGTCTTACTACCCGTTCGGGTTATACGCTTTTAAGTACTAATTACTCTAATGGATTAGGAATTGGGAAGGCTGAATTAGAGGAAGTGAACCCGCATTTGCGTGGAGGAAGAGTGGAAAACCATTTAGGAAAAACCACCCCAGTTCACCCGACCGAGATTCGAACCTCGATCTCCCCGTCCTCAGTAGTAGAGCTCAACACGACAAGCGCGTTAGCCAACTACGCCACCGAGGCGGGTAATGTGAATTATTATTTAGGTTAAATATAAAAAAGATTTTATAAAGTGATAAAGAACTTTAATGTTTAATAAAGAGGTTAATTGAAATGGAAATTGTCAATTTAACATTACTTAACAGTTATATTAAACAACCAATGTTGAATATAAATTATTATGCAGAAAGAGACATTAAATAGAATAAGTTTAAAAATGTCATTGAACAACATATAAATTAACAAACATTAAAAAACTTTAAAAAACACATTAAAATGTGAGTCATTAGACACGTGAACATATATTACATTAAGATTATAGATTAACCAGACTATATCAAAAGATTGTTCATGACTAGGATGATATTTGTAGTTATACAATTGAAGCAGTGAAAAGAATAAGTTAAATTTGAAAAATTGACAATAATAAATAGTTGAAATTAAAAAAAAATTTAGGTTATATGAGTGAAGAAATCAAGAATTACACAACCGTTCATATTTCTCAGTTGACGTCTAGTTTCAACTAGAACACCTTATTCAGGCTGTATTTCATGTCTGAGGATGATGCCGTAGAGCGGCGAAACATGTAACATCGTTAAATANTCGCCGCTCTACGGCATCATCCTCAGACATGAAATACAGCCTGAATAAGGTGTTCTAGTTGAAACTAGACGTCAACTGAGAAATATGAACGGTTGTGTAATTCTTGATTTCTTCACTCATATAACCTAAATTTTTTTTTAATTTCAACTATTTATTATTGTCAATTTTTCAAATTTAACTTATTCTTTTCACTGCTTCAATTGTATAACTACAAATATCATCCTAGTCATGAACAATCTTTTGATATAGTCTGGTTAATCTATAATCTTAATGTAATATATGTTCACGTGTCTAATGACTCACATTTTAATGTGTTTTTTAAAGTTTTTTAATGTTTGTTAATTTATATGTTGTTCAATGACATTTTTAAACTTATTCTATTTAATGTCTCTTTCTGCATAATAATTTATATTCAACATTGGTTGTTTAATATAACTGTTAAGTAATGTTAAATTGACAATTTCCATTTCAATTAACCTCTTTATTAAACATTAAAGTTCTTTATCACTTTATAAAATCTTTTTTATATTTATCCTAAATAATAATTCACATTGAATTCTACAAGCAAAAAATATACTGCATGAAAAATTTAAATAAACATACAGCACATTACATGATACCTTCAGTTTTCTTGCAGACAAATGTGTATCAAAAGTAGGGCTGGGCCTTTGAGTCTTTAAGAATATTGGAGATTCAAGGATTCAAGAAAATTATAGGTTTGAGACTCAAATCTTTCCTCACTCATTTGTATTGTTTTTGTGAATTTGTAAACTATTCATTGTTTCAGAACCAAAACCTGATATTTGTGCCACCCTTATTTTGGACTTTTTGGAAGTTAGTGGGTATATGATGTTTGCTACATATGGTAAGGAGTTTCAAAAACTTCTTCACATCATATGTAAGGATTATTTCACCAAAATACAAAAGGTAAGTGCATTATATTTGAAGTATTGAATGTCTTAATAAGGTGGGGGTGATAAATGGCCGTTTTAACAACATTGTAGGCCCTGGGTAAGCAATGCACTGAGGCCTCTGCCCACCCATTCAAGGGAAAAAAAAGTGTAAAAATGATCAATAAAATTAAAACTTTAAATTTGTTGATACTTTCAACAAAATCTACATTTAAACATTAGAAATTTTAAAAAAGATATTAAGCCAGGATTAATCTACAGACACTTTTTAACATTATAAACCTTGAAAGACATCAACATTTCTACATATAAATGATAATTAATTGTTAGACTATACAACACGATTTTACTTCACGTGGGGGTATCAAAAAGTTTCAAGACTGGTTCTGTAAAATGTAAATAAATTACCTGGTTTAAATTTGGCCACTATCTACTTTAAAGTAGTTCCCTTGTGCAGCAATACAACAATCCCAACGCTTTTCAACTTTTAGAAAGCTCCCTGGAAGTCCTGATTTCGAAATGTGCACAACATCACTTGAGATTCACACTTGATCCCATTCACGGTGTCGAACCGATGACCCTTGAGCTTTAACTTAATCTTAGGGAAGAGGAAGGAGTTGCAGGGGACCAAATATTGGGAGTACGAGGGGTAAGGAGCGATGATCATGTTGTTGCGTCCGATAAAATCGCGCCTTTTCATCGCTGTGTGTGCGGGTGCATTGTCATGTTGGAACACCCAATTGCCTACACACCACAGTTCTGGTCTTTTCCGCCAAACATCCTCACTCAGATGCCTCAGAACATGACAGTAGAACTCGGCGTTGACACTCAGACCCTCGGGAATGAATTTGTTGTGCACAATCCAGAGAAATTTGAAGAAAAAGATGAGCATGCACTTTGTTGTGTTCCTGACCTGCCTCACCTTCTTCGGCCTTGGAGATCTTAGGCTCTTCCACTGTGAATACTGTTGTTTGGTCTCCGGGTCATAGTCGTAGATCCAAAGCTCGTCCCCTGTGATGATTGTTGACTTGAAGGTTGGGTCATTCAGAGCATGTTGACAAAGTTTCTAACAGACTTCGACATGGTAATCCTTCTGTTCGAGGGTCAGAAACCTGAACTTAGTGGCAATGCAGTGTATGTTAAAAACGGACTTAAGGATTGTCTGCACTGATCCGTATGACACATCGATGATGTCAGAAATGGCATTCCTCACGGACCAGTTGTCTAACTCTCCACAATTTCGGGTTCATGCTTGTGGAAGGTCGCCCTGACCTCTCTTTGTCTTTCAGTGATATTCTGCTGCTTCTGAAGCGCGAATGCCACTCAAAACACACCGGGCGGCTTATAGCTTCATTGCCATGAGCCTGCTGCATCATTTGGAAGGTTTCCATTCCAGATTTTTTGAGTAAGATGCAGAATTTGATGTTTACTTTCTGCTTGTGTTAGCGGTCCATGATGAAATCGCAAATACGCCCATTCATATCGGAAAATAAGCGTGTGTAACACATCCACTGGTCGACACACAGAATGATGCCATTTGCCGTACTGACAGATGAAGGTCACAACTCACCACACCAGCTCGCACATCTTCCTGCTGCGCACTGTTTTCATTTTACAGAACCAGTCTTGGAAACTTTTTGATACCCCCTCTTACTTTACATCCATTACTGTCTCTAGTCCGTGGCTTGGGTCACTTTTTCACTGTGAAAGGGTAAACTCACGTTTCATCAATTATAAATTTGTTACACTATAGACAGGCAGGTGACCGTATAAGACTAAAGTGACCCACCAAACCACCATGACTACTTATTCCCAAGTAAGGGTTGAAAAGTTCGCTCACAGATAACACCATATCAAGGGTGGCAAAAAAGACTCTACAAAAGAAGTCTTATGTAAATAATTAGAGTATTGTAATTGAGAATTTAGTACTAATGTTTTTTATTGTTCATTTCCAATGTTAGAAGTAAGAGAACATTATTAATTTAGAAAGTTTAGGATAAAACTTGTAAATCTTAGGATTTAGCTTACAGCAATATATAACTTGTATATGTTGATGTGTAAAAAAAAAAGATTTTACAAGAAAGATTTGCCGACACAGAGTTGACCAAATACTGGGCAAATGTGGGAATTTCATAGTAGCCCTGGTAGTGTACTATTATTTTCTCTGACCACCACTTTCCCCCCTACCATAATCAGTGTCCTTGACTGGAGTACGCTCGCGACGTCCAATCTCTGCACCTATACGCTCGCTGCCCACCTCCATTGACTCAGACACGTTCCAATGGGACTTTGCTGAGATCCTTCGGAAATAGACACGAGTGTTCCGGACACACAGTACAGCGCACGTATGCTGCAGTAAACCCCCGCGTAACAAATTTATTGTCCATGCTGAGAATCGAACCCAGGAGACAGACACACTACCAACTGAGCTAAGGTGTCAGATTAAAACATGATTAATTAATGAATCATCTATAATTAATCAACACAAATGTTAGCAAAGCTGCAGATTATAGATGTTGAATAAAGTTTCTAACTACCAAAAGGCTGTATTAAAGGTTTGTTATTATTTATACCCAAATTAAGCTGTATAAAATACTTATTATTTACTATTTATCATAACTAAATAACTTCAAGGTTCAAATCTCATTCAGGTGTTTGGAGTTTTTGTTCTGCTGAATGATTTTCCACTTTCACTAAACTGTAATTTCATCTTTAACACCTAATTTCACATGTGTATAACCTGAAAGGATCGTACAGAATGGCCACTGATTGGGAAAATCATGATTTATGCTTGAATTTCGAGCATCGAGAAAAGTGCTTGAATTTTTTTGTTTATCGTGTGGATTTAAAATTTTTTAAGAGCGTTTAGTCATAGGTGGGACCAAAATAAGCTATATGCAGTAGTGGAGCATGATCTTTATTTTTGGTGGGGCCAGTTAAAAGCTTACCAAAAATGATCTTTTCTCACCATGTTTTAACATATTACATTCAATTAATTCAAGTTTTCCTAATTTTTAAATATCATTAAACAACTCTACAAATAGAAAGAATAAAAGAAAACCTGTTTTGAATTAAGCTTACAAGTGATGACATTATTTGTACAAAAGTTGGGCGCGTCTATCTCTTAAGGCCAGTTCATTAGTACCACAGTATTTTAAGCATTCTATTAATCTGCCTAATACATGCAATTCTTTTTTTTGTTAAATCTGTTCATTGTGTTTGTGGACTGAAATTTTGACCACAAAATCTATCTGTGATACAATATTTACTATTTCTAACGTTTTAAACGAAAATGAATTTTCCAATGACTTCCATATTCCTTGTATTTTTTAATTATCTTACTTAAAGGTTTAAGATCCTTACAGCCTACCATTGTCCACAACCCCTCACCACCAACTAATGAACAATAAGAACAAAATAAGCTCTTTTTTCTTCACTCACAGTTAACCAATTGTTTACCAAACAAAGCATTAGAAAAAGTTATTTCTTTTTTCCTTGCCATCCTCCTGCATAAATGTAAAGTCACTAACTAAGCTGATGTGATCCTACCATTTAATTTTCAGTTTTTCTTGCAGTTTTAATGAATAAAACAAAGCTTTTAATAAATAATTTACATTATTTATTTTGGCTAATCATTTTCATGTGTCATCCTACTTATTGGGTATTATAACATACTAAAACGCAGACATATAAACGCAAAAACAAACTATAGCTCACATTAATCATATAGCGTGCTCACTCAGGTGTGCCCTATTCGCTGGTGTAAAGCTGGCACCAGAATGATAGGGGATTGACCTTGAGAGACAGCTCACACTAGGTGGGGCTTCTCTAAGAGGGCATGTCAGAGCTGGCCCTGCTCACCTTCTATATTCAGTCACTAGAGCGCTGGTACAGTCCTTGCATGACTTTGTAGTGAGGAATGAATAACTTTGACTTGAAAATTGTATAACGAATCTAATAATCTACTGTATATAGAGAATGATGTTCCACTTTATTTAATGTTTTTCCAAAAATATTTTATAGATTAAAAAGAAAGAAAGGAAAATAAAAATTATGTAAACAAGTTTGTAAGGTCTGGCCCCCCCTGGCTATATGACATTTCTTAAACTCAATTTTACATTAAATTTCCATAAAAACCACAAAAACCACACCACTTGACATTTTTAGTACTAACATGGCTGTCAACATGTCTTGTCTAATTAGTCAAAAGTCACCCAATTTAAAAAAAAAAATTGGTGAAGGATATCTCCTAATATTTTCTGGAGACATTTAATATTCCAAATATTTTCTAAAAGCATTCAATTTTCAAATTTTTTCCAGAGAAAAACTACCTCAAATGGTTTTTAGAGGCATACTATTTTCAAAAAATGTATGGTATGGGACCTCTTTAAATAGCTTTTCAGTGCATACAAATTTTAAAAACTACCTGGGGAAAGATAGTGCCTATAAGCCTTTAATTAAAAAAAAATCAGGTGAGTTTTTAGCATCAACCCAGCTGTCAACATTTTTTGACTAGTTAATCAAAAGGCACTCAAATTTCAAAAAAATTGATGAATCTTTTATAATAGTTTCTAGAGATAAGTAGGCCGATTAAATATTCTAAAAAAATTCAGGGCAAATCACTAGTTAGTCTCTTGAGGAATCTAATTTTCAGAAAATTTCCGGCTTAGAACTACTCAAAATTTCGTGTAAGGTTAACCAAATTTCAAAAAATGTATGGTGAAAGACCACTTCCAAATACCTTGTAGAGGAGTCTTTTGAAGACCACTTCGAATAGGTTCTAGGTGATACAATTGTCAAACATTTTCTGGCATAGGATCGCTGCACCCCTTGTTCAACTGAGGGAAGAAGCTTTTTAAAAATAACGTTTTTTGCTAATTCCCTACTCCCCTCTTCACAAATACAGTTCCCTCACCCTTGGTTGTAGCACATTTGTATCCATACCACTTTTTAACTTGTCTAATCTATACTCGTGGCTGAGCACAAATCAAAAGTAGATTCATGACTTTCGAATCTAATCCTTAAAAAAAATAATGTGGTAACGACGTAGAGTAATTTCATGGCTGTACCCAATTTTTAGGTTGGAGGGAAGGGTTCTCCCGGGGGTGGCTCGTGGTGAAGTCTCTTTAAGGATTTTTTCTAAACAAAGATTTATCTTCAAGTAATTTGAAGTGTTTGTAAAGATAAAATTGAGGCTGCACTGTGATGAATATGCTAAGAAGACTCCAATAATTTACTAGCTTAAGTATTGGGTAGAAAAATTTATTAATACTTGGTGTGTTCAACAATTCTTACAAAGCATTTTCATTCAGAATCGTTTGTTCAAAGTTTCACAACTGGAGAAACAACCTTTTAAAAAAAATTGGAAAAATAATTTTATTTTACCAATAAAATCGGAGATTATGTTGTAATTTGATTCTAGAGTTTGAGTGGCTAACCTGTAGGAAGACATTGTGCTAAAACAACACAAGGAAGGGTGGCAAAGGAAAATGGTAGTCTTGAGAATTCAATATAAACTGGTTACCTTTTCATACATTCCATCATTCACAATTTCACTAAAAAGTGGCTACCAAAATTTTGTCGAATGAAATAAATGTAAATACTACCAGTTTATTTCAAAACCTCAAACTCACTTTTTTCTCGTTTTACCTCTCAGTAGTTTATATTTGTATATATTTCTTCTCTCTTTCTCTTGTTTAAAAATCTAATTTAATCAGGAGTGTGTGAGTAGGAAGTTTTCACTTTGAGGTGTGTTTGAATGAAAAGTTGTTTTTTTCCAGTGTTAGTAATATAGAGCAATATTAATTGTACTAGATTATTAGATATATATCAAGTTGAGCTTATTTTTTATTTTTGGTATAGATCCATGCATAAATTTTCAATATATATATTATATATTAGATTTATTTAAAAATCCAAATTTGTGCAATCATAACTATTATATAAATTACATTTTTTATAAGCAACACATATACAAGGTGTGGCTACTAAATAACCGGACTCATTTTTTTTGCCACTTACCTGAGGTCTCGTCAACAACCAGCAGTGTCAGATATTGATCTATGTTATTTTCTCCCTCTACCTTCCAAATTACAAAGTCGTGTGACCGAACGTTTAGCTATAGCCTTTGTTTGAAGTGGACCGTATATATGAGCTCCGTCAGAATTATGTTAGTGTAAAAGGTGAGCAGCGTGTCAACGTGAAGTTTCTTGTAAAACTTGGGAAATCCACTTTAGAAATGTACAATTTGTTAAAGGAAATTTATGGTGATCAGTGTTTATCTTGTACTCGAGTGTTCGATTGGTTTAAAAAATTTAAGGAAGGTAGGAAACAGATCGAAGACGATCTGCGCCCCGGCCGTCCTCACACGTCAAAGACAGATGTTAATATTGAAAAAGTGAGTGAAATCGTTCAAAAAACTCGACACCTGAGCATTCGAGCAATTGCTGACTTAGTTAATATTGATAAGGAAACTGTTCTACAAATTTTATATTAAAATTTACACATGAAAAAAATTTGCTCTAAAATGGTGCCAAAACTGCTCACTCCTGAATAAAAGGAAACTTAAATGAACATTTGTGCTGACATCCTTCATAACATTGAAAATGATACAAATTTTTTAGAAAATGTGATAATTTATGACGAATCGTGGTTTTTTCAGTTCGATTGTGAATTAAGCGCCAATCCATGCATTGGAAGAGTCCCAGTTCACTGAGACAAAAGAAAGCATGGATGAGCAAGTCAAAATTCAAAACAATGATGATAGCCTAGTTTTTTTATATCCAAGGAATTGTTCACATTGATAGGGAGGGGTATCTGTAGGTCAAACTGTTAACCAGGTTTACTATAAAGAGATTTTGACAACCCTTTGTGAGCGCATAAGAAGAATACCTGAAATGTGAAAGAATAGCTCGTGGATTCTTCATTAGGACAATGCACCAGCACATAAAGCGCTGTCTATCCAGAGGTTTTTGGCGAAGAACAAGATTCCGGTGTTGGAAACATCCACCTTACTTACCTAATTTAGCCCAGTGTGACTTTTTTCTGTTCCCAAAGATCAAGTCTGCACTGAAATGAACCTGTTTCGAATCTGTTGATGCTGTGAAGGAAAAAGTGACAAAGCTCATGAACAGCCTCTCGGAAAAGGACCTTAAACATTGCTTCCAACAGTGGGAGATTTGTATGGTGAAGTCCATAGTGAAGTGTATAGTGAAGTTCATTGAGTAATTTTGTAAATACAATTTTTTAGCGCATCAGTCCGGTTATTGAATAGCCAAACCTCATATATAGATCTCGCAGCAGTTTTCAGTCGATTGTGTAAGAAAATTACATCGTCATTAATAGTCGATCTTTGAGTCTTTTAAACTCACAAATATAATTTAAGTGTTACCAAACTTACCTTGTTCGGCCATAACAAGTAGGTAATGTTTTATAAAAAATATATTTAAGATTAAAATATTCATTTTATTTATTTATTTTCAATACAAGGGAAGACACAAGTATTTGTGATATTGAAGTTAAGGAATAAATATAAGTATATTTAAAAAAGCAAAACTAAATTAGAGAGACATTAGATTTTCACAGGACCAGAAGTCGATCTGAACCCAGAAAGGTTACTGACCTCTGTTCCACAGCCTCATCAATCATAGAGATTCATTTTTAGCACAGTTATGGTTGCAAAACTAATCCCTTAAGCATTTTTCTTTTATTTTTATCTTTTCTAGATCACACCCTCCTCCTCAAGTGGACCGATGGTGCGTCTAGAGACATTTCTTCAGAAGATTCTAAAACAGGGGAAAATACCTCCACCAGAGGGTATTCTACCTAACAATTTCTGGTGAAACTTAACATTGCAAGAATTGATCTTTATTTCACTATATTAAGGATTTTTATCTGTACAACGAGTAATCACTGCAATAGGTTAATTGTCAAGCCGGTTCTCACTGTATAACTAGTAAACATTAATAGTATATCTAGGTACATGGTAGGATGCAAAATGGTTTGTAAATTTAAGTAAATCTTCAATTTGTATATAAAGAATGATTCATCGTAGTAGATGTTAAAATATGTAGAATAGATTAATTTTGTTGTTGTATATTTACCTGTTTTTTTTATTATGTTGAAAAATGTAAAATAATGAAAACATGTTACAATGCCAGAAATTTTAAGTGCCACAACAGTGTTTGTGTTGTCTTTATCTATATGTATTTTGCCATTCCATATATGTTAATTTGTGTGAACAACTTTTATATGGTATTATTCAAAATATATTTAATAAATTACAGAAAAGACTAAAGAAAATATATTAGGTTAAGGTCATGACCTAGTCATCACGATATTGATGCCATGATGTAAATAGTGAGTGGCCTTGGAACAACTTCACATAACTAGGTTCTATGTGCTGGTGACCAGGATACAAGAATTGTTGTGCTATTACCCATAGCTCTAAGAAATAATTCGTCAGGCATAAAGAAAATGTAGCCTACTATGATTACAACATTCCAAAATATATCTAGAATATTTTAATCAAGTGCTGAATACCCCCAATGTAAAGGTGGTGTTGCAAGATGAAGAATGGATATGAAAAGAAAACAAGATACAATTAAGACTGCTGTTTTTTTTGTTTTTGTTTTTTTCCCCAATCCATTCTAACTGGTTAAAATTGGTCAGTTAAATTAAAACTAGATTCCTGAAAAATGTAATAAAAGTAGAATTTTCTTAAAAAAATATATAAGCATGAAATTTACACTGTATTTTATATCATAAGGTATGTTTAATCTTTGAATGTATTAATTATTCTTGTGAAACACAATTTGCATCAGTAATATGTTCCTCCAAAACTCATCTCCTTCACAGCATCTTGAATATCTCTCTCCTCCTGGTATGCATCATTAGTGTTGGCCACAAACTTCACTACACCATATTTCTTCAATCTCTTCCCCCAAATTGGCTTCTGGGAGACATTCAATAGAGCTTGTACTATTTTAGTCTTGAGTTCAGCTAATGGAAAATGATAGAAGGAAACTTGGAATTAATTGCCTAGCAACTAAAACTACAACACACCCTTGCAATAGTGTCCAAACCATTCAAATTATACATATTTACACTTTTATATAACTTATAGTTTAAATTAACACAGGTGGGCCTGCATCATTGGTGGCATAATCTAATGCAGGCATGTCCAGCCAACCTTTCCCCGACTGAGGGCTGCATACATTCTTGAGGGATTGGATGATGGACATACATGAACTGTATAGGACCTAATGTTCAAATATAATAAAAACATGAACTAATAATTATTTATTTTTAACTAATACATACATACATACATACAAATACATTACGCAAGTAACATTATGCCTACAATTCTGGAAACTACCTGAAAATCAACAAACATTTATGACAGATTCGAGAGTATAATTTGTTGTTTATTTGTGCAATTTGAAATATTTTGATTTGATCTGGCAAGCTGCACAGAATAAACCTGGGAACCGAGGGTTGGACAAGCTATTTAATCTAGACAGTAAGTATTGGGTGGTTAAGTTAGATAAACTGCACTTACATTAGCATGAGACAGTCGCTGGTTAGCCATTTTTTATTTGCAATGCTATCATAATTTAATCAAGTTTGTAAATTTTGTTTGGAAAAATACATGCCATTGCAAGAACCTTCGCTTTAAAATAATCAAGGCTATATCTAAATAATTTTCTACACATTTTAATAATCATCATCTTCTTTTATTTAATAGTAAATATTGGAAAGGGACTCTATTCTGTGTTTCATTCAAGTGGACACAGTTAATCATGTTCTGGAACAGAGATTGCATCAAAACTTTTCTGGATGTTTGCTTGCAATTCCTGAATACTGTGCGAATGATTTGCATGGGGGGGTGTTAAATCCAGAGGTCGCGCTGGCCACAACCCCTTTAAGATCAGTCGTCCCAGAAAACACTCTTCCGTGTAGGCCACAGTGTTTCTGGCTGTATGGGCTCTGACATTGTCCTGTTGAAACCACTTGTTCCGCAACTTCTCTGTAGGTAATGTGTTGACATCTTTAAGTACCAATCACTGTTTATTGTGTGTTGAAAGAATGTGATGAATATACGACTACGTGAGATGGCACATCAGAAACCAACTTTCTGTGAGTACATGGGCAACTCATGCAGCTATATGGGGTTTCCGCGGCCCATACTCGATAATTATTCTGGGCATTGACGTATCCATAGAGATAGAACCGTGCCTTGTCAGACCAGTACCAATCATCCAGTTCTTTCACCTCTGGAGTTACAGATTCCATGAACCAGTGACAATAAGTTTGACATCTTTCCAGCTCTCCAGGCAACAGATGGGCGACATGGATTTTGTGGGGGTACACGCTAAAGGTTTTACACAACCCTGTGTGAGCACTGCCGGTGGAGAGCCCAGACTGTCTTAAATGGTGTCCCACAGACTTCTGGAAACTCGCAGCATATGCATCTTATACATTAATCAACTTTTCCTCATGTAACACCTTTGGTCAACCGCTGCTTTCTGTGCTCGTAACCTTCCCTTTCTCCTGAAACTTGTCATGTAGCCGCATAATGGAAGATTTGTTTGGAGAAACTGTTCTGTTCTTTTTTGAGAAGGCCTCCTGTATCTGAGCATAACTGCCGATGTGGCTATACTGCGTGATAATGAATATATGCTGCTGAAACGTGTACCCCATAGCTACTCAGGGTTCTTCACCACCAGGAAGAGAAGAAAACAAATACATGTGTTTCCCCATAAGGTTATGTGACTTTCTGAACATCCTGTACTACAGACTTTTAAATCTACATCCTGGCAGGAAGACTCCTACAGGCCATTTTCGGGACCACTCTAAATAGCCTAAGTAGTACTGTCTACTTAAAGATATAAACAGTTTGGAAACACTGTACAATAATGTAAAGTAAGTGATAGTGAAGGAAGCCAACCTGAAAGGATAGTTAGGTTAGGCCTGGATAGAAACACACACTTCTCACTTCTTCACATTTCCACATCCACACAGCGAAGAAGTAAGAATTGGGAAGTGCAAAAAGTTTAAGTTGAAATTAAGAGTGAAGTGTGTTTATTTATATCCAGGCCTAACCTAACTATCCTTTCAGGTTGGCTTCCTTCACTATCAATTACTTAACATTATTGTACAGTATTTCTACAATGTCTTACTATACATTTCCAAGCTATTAGGCACTAATTAATTTTTTTCTCAAGATATATATCATAATTTTGGAACACTAAGACTATTTTTAGAATTATTTAAGAATTTGTGATTTTTGTTTCAACATATATTTAAGACTCTTTAAATAAAACATAAATTCACTAACACGGTAAATCCTATCTTGACCTGTTGTAATGTCACAGGTAGGCAACATCCTTAATACGGTCCTTTTCTCTTTGGATGTATTGAAATACAAAACTGATTAAACAGTTACAAACTCTATAGTATTGAGAAGTTTCATTACCATCAGACACAATGTGGATTCACTTATTTACACATTCTTAACACTTGAAAAAATAAATTGATTGACAAGTTTGCTTAATCTCTGTAAAAATTGTATAGTTAGTACTTGTAATTGTGTAAAAATATTCAATGAAAAGTGTCCCAAAGACTGCAAATGCTACTTACCGCTGAGTCGTTTGTTAGCAACTATGGGGTACGGTGGTAAAGGCCCAATACTCTCCAACACAATCACGTCTTTTCCTCCATCTTGGAGGTATTTTTTGTTGTAGGCAAGTGTGTTGGCATCTACAGCTGAAGCTTCTGCTTGTTTCGTTAAAACCATTTGCACAGAGTTGAGATGTGACCCTGACCCTATTAAACAGTAACCAAATGATCTTATGTACAACCAAGTATCTCTTAAATTATATAATATCTATAAATGAGAGCTTCTGTACCTTTGAACATTTGATTACAACTAGAGAACCACTGGATTCTTTTGAATTAAGTATTCTGTATAATATATAGAATTTTACAGGGAATTCTACAATGTTATTAATAAACAAACAAAATATACAGAATTAATAGTTTTTCAAGGATTCTGTCTTAAACGATATGATCAATGGGGTACTCTTCTATTGAAAGTAAAATTCGTTTTTAAATGTGTCTAACTTGATCACCAAATCAACTGCAAGTACAAATAGTAATAACAGAATATATTTTAATCTTAAATCCAAAGAGAATTGATTGTTTGTTTTTTTGTTGTTTTTTTGTAAGGGTCGAGGTCTTCTTTTTCTATTGCACTGTTTGCAATATTGCATTCTAATTTGATAAATCAATTTATCACAACCTGCAACATTAAATTATAACAAGTTAACATTAATTTGTACTAGATATAACACTTAAAATGGCAATAATTGAACATAAATTGGGTATTTTAGCTGTCAATATTTGATTTTGTAGTTGCTAAAACCGTAATTATTATTTTTTCAAAGCAAAGTTATAACTTGAAAAAAAAATCTAGATCGAAGTTTCACACTCCCCTATTGTTTGTTATTCACTTTTTTTTTTTAAGTAAAAAGGGTTTCTTCGGCTGGTAATTAATACCCAGATAACGTTCTAAATCTTCGATATAATCTTACATTTTCATAGATCCAGACAAACAGACGACTTCACCACTAGTTAGGCATCTAGGATTCCAGAGAATTAAGGAAAATAGAATGTATATTTATATGTAAACACGAGCTTCAAGACCAAGTGACATTACTTAAATACTTGAAGAAACCTAAAGGTGTGTTCCTCAAGTGTATTTTATTCTATTTTTTTTTCTGTAGACTAAGCTTAATTCCTTAGACCTCTTGACCATTGGTACGGGTAGCAACAAAACCAAGAAATATATAAAACAGAAACCTTGATTAAACCTTCATACTCCACATTTACTGATAGTAAATCACTAGGAAATTTATTTTAACACAATTATTTAGTATACATATTATTTTACCATTTATTAAAGATGAGAACAAATTTGAATACTAATGAAATGAATGTGCTTGTTTATTTTCACATAAAGAATTAAATCTTGGCTGAATATTTGATATCACAGGACGAAGATAAATATCATCTTTTTCAGAGTTGATCAATATTTTGATTTTAAAATCATCAATGCTGGGAATGTTGATTTGCAAAATAAGTACAAAATGGCAGAAGTATGTTTAGAACCATTTTAGAAATTGTTGGAAATTCTGTCCTAATCCCAAGCCAAAATTCATTGAACTATTTTTTTAGGAAACTCAAAGTTTTAAACCTGTGTCACTTGGTAACTGCAAATTTTTTTGAAATTTTAATGGCAGATGACTGACATTTTTGATTTCAATTGAGTATGGCTTATGAACCCAACCTAGTTTTTTTAGAATCAAAATTTTAAGGGAAGTATTTTTGAAACTGTGTGTCCAGTCACTTTAGATGATCAACTATAACTCTTACAATTAAATCTTCGGGAATGTTATTTTCAATAATAAAATCATTTGTAGCTGTAAAACTTTCAATTCGTTATATGTTCAGAACCAAGGCTGCAGTGAAGTCATGTGATGCAACACGGGCGAGCACTGCTAGAAACTTCTTGGATTCACTATCTGTTTGATTTTGAATTAATTTTTGGTCGTTACGCATTCAGAAACTTTTAATCATAGCCAAATTTTTCGCAACCCCCACATTCAGCTACGCAACCATTTTGGGGAACTCACAAACCAAGAAAAATAGATGGTTTAAATTTTGTTTACGCTTACATACTTATGGAAACCTAAGGATGTGCATTTTATTTTTACATATATTACGAGTTTGAGGCCTTAAAAACCATAAGACTAGTGTGGATAGCTCCAAATAAAAAAGAAATAGAAAGGCAAAGGTGGGTAGACACACAATCATAGAGAAACTTGAGAATATGCATACAGAAGTTTGTTTTTTTACTTTTACATATTATGAGTCTTACATCTGTGTTGCTACTGGCGTGAATATTTCTAAAACCAAGAAAAATAGCAAGCTAAACAATGTATAAGTTTGTTTATTAAAGAAAATCTTAGGTTGTGTTAAACTCCACCATTTTTACTTATACTTTCTCCTGTGCTGTGAGCTTAACACCTCAAACATGACACTTGGTGTGGGGTGGCATCAAAACCAAGAAACATAGAAAGCTTATAATTTTTCCTACTTAGTGAAAAATAAGTATGTGCACCTTGGGTGTATTTAAAAAAAAATCATATAGTTCTCAATGCCATAGAATATTTGACTAATGTTGCGGGTAGTTCTGCATTTTAAAACCCATCAACTAATAAAGTTTTAACTTTACATACTCGTATACTGTGCTTAGGAAAATCTTTAGGTTGTGCACCTTAACCATTTAAAAAAACATATATACTACATATTAGATGTTGTGACCACCAATTCAGACAACTTAAAATGCAATTAACATTGTAGCTGGAAGTTGGCATGGGCCTATGTACTTTGGCTAACCTTAGTTTGTGTTTTTTCATGAAAGGTGAGTCTGATGTCCTAAGCCTCATTCTAATCAGGTGGGTAACTTCTAAACCAGGCATGTTAAACTAGCGGGCCTCATTCGCCCCAATATATGATTTTGTGCATCTCGTGGAGTTTATGATGAACCAACATTTAATTCAGCTCAATTCTTCTTTTCATAAGTGTGACTGTACGGTTTCGGCGAGTAAGAAAGAGGTAGAGATAGCTAGCAGGTTAGATATAGAAGGAATCAAGCAGTGACCTGCTAGGACTCATTCTGGCAGTGCGGTTGGTCCATGTAAGCATTGAAAGCACTGCTTGCCTACTTTCAGTGAAATAATTATTATATTAAATATATTAAAATAACATAAATATTTAAAAAATCACAAACATCATATATTTTGACAGCTTTTTTTATTTAAGCTTTGTTATTTTTCAAGTGTGTCTGTGGGGTAGTCCTCTCCACGAAGCCTCAATAATTAAGGATGTTACTATATCTGTAGAGGGTCTGGAGCTAGTCAACTGACAAAGTCAAAACAAGGAAATTTTAATTTCTAAAGGGAAGTTAGAATGTTTCTACGACGATAATCCCCAATTGCGCTCAATTAGTAATAAGAACTTTACACCAATGAAAGCGATAGGGAGTCTAGGTGCATGAAAATTAGTGAATTACCACAATTAGGAACAGAGAATCTTGCTTACAAATAAAAATAAAATTCGGGTATACATAAAAACAAGTTTAGTCTATACGACAACTACATTCACAACTTAGCTTTGATATCTCGCCACCGGATCACATCACTTTCCAGTCAGTGTTAAAGTTAGCTAACAGTTCTTCCCTAAAAAAGAGAGTATGTAGTGCTGTCACTCAGCACAGGAGACCCACTCCAAATAGCTTGTATAGGAGACTAATTTAAACATAAGAGGGCCACTTTGAATAGGTTCTAGGAGATCCAACTTTCAGACATTTGCCAGAGGAAGGTCTCTGCACCCTCCTACTCACACACTCGTTTCCCACTTTACTTCCGCCGTCACTTGTAGCACATTTGATACATACTACTCTTTAAATTATCTACTCAGCTCATAGCTGAACACAAATCACAAGTAGAATAATTTGATGGTTGTAACCCCCACCCCCCTCTGTTTTTTTGGGGTGCAAGGAAGGGCTCTCCCGTTGGTGACTCATGGCGAACTCTCTTAAGGTGGGATGGAAAGGGACATGAGAAAAAAACGGTGTTTTTGCTCTTTAAAGGACTAAACTCTTTTGTCTAAAATAAATATAATATTGCTTCAGTACAAACATAGAGAGTAACTTTATTCACATGTTGATATCAACCGTTCCTGAATATCTGTCATGAGCATAGTGGCATTAGACGAGAAACTTTTTAAATGAAATAAAAACGTCATTAAATTTCAGGACATCCTTGACAGATATTCAAGAAATGTGAGGTCACCATGTGAAGAAACTAAATTCTATGTTTGTACTGGAACAGTATATTTTGGCCAAAAAAGAATTTTGCCATAAAAGCTTCAAAAACACTGTATTTTTCTTGCATCCCTTTCCATCCCACTTTAAGGATTTTTTTTAAACAAATATTAGCCTTGGAGGTAATTTAAAGTGTTTAAAAACATAAATAAGGTTGCACTGTTATGAATTTTGTAAGACTCTAATAATGTACTAACTTGGACATTGGGTAGAAATACTTGCTCAGAAACTAACATTTGGTGGCATGATCAACATTTCTTACAAAACATGTTCATTCAGAATCATCTGTTCAACGTTTCACGATCGGAGGAACAGCCTTTTAAAGAATCAGTAAAATCATTCTATTTTTCCAGGAATTGTGCTGGAATTACCCAGGGTGCTAAATTTACTATTTACAAGGTATTGATTTAATTTTTTTATTCACCACAATTGTTAGTAGTAGCTTAATCTTTGGGCTTTGGATTAAAATGTGTTTTAGAGGAAGTGCATTTACATTAGTGTGGAAAGAGGATAGGAAAAACCACCTCTATTGTTTTAGACCAAGATTCAAACTTTTCTCTCTTTCTTTTGCGAACTTGATGCCCGAAGAGCACAGTGGTGGCCAACCCATGGTGGGCGGACATAATTTTAATGGCATGCAGACGAGAATAAACTTTTAGTGTAAAAACTGTAAAATTACAAAAATCCTTTATCAAAGATTTCGGTTATTGTCTCTAGCACTGTGTACTTAAGGTTTTAGTTTAGTTGTTGGTTGTAGCATAGTGGATCAATGTGTCATCGCTGAAACAGGACTAATGACCATGTTTACCATTACGTTCCCTTTCCATCAGTTTTGTATAGTGTTCACTAGTTGATTGTTGGTGCGGGACACCTGCTATCTCGTTTTTGGCTGTGCACAAGTTGTTTTTAATGTCTCTAAGCAATCCTTCTACTTCCAAACGAAAATATGAGGAGGATATCGCTTCCAGGGATTTCAACACAGCAAGGGAAAAGCAGTTTTTATTCACAAAACAAAACACATTGAAACCAGTTTGTTTTATTTGTGGGATTTGTATTCCTGTTCCCAAAGAATTCAATTCATAGCAGCATTTCAAACAAATGCATATGGCTTTCAACAGTAAATATCCCTCAACTTTACGAACAGACTTTATAAATAAAACAAAAACATTTCTGCATGGACAAGAAACTTAATTTCAGAAAAATAAAGTGAATAATTGGCTTCCCTTGTAAAAATTTCTTCTGAACTTTCTCTTCTCCTCGACCGAAAATAAAGATATATTCTGATGGCGAAGAAATAATAAAATTTAGCTTGCAAATATTCGCATAAATAGTGGCGATCTCAATGGTCAGAAAATGGTTGATGAGATCACACTTTTGCGAAATACTGTGATGCGACATATAGATGGGACGGCGGACAGTGTTAATTCACAAGTTGCTCCCTTGTTAGACACCTGTAAATATTTTTCCTTGGCCTTGGATGAAAGTTGTGATACTACTGATACAGCGCAATTAAGTGTTTTTATACATTGCATAAATGACCATTTTTATTTAATTGAAGAACTCCTTGACTTGCACCAAATGATTTCAACTAGAGGCGAAGACATTGCCGAAGAAATGTAGTGTCATTGAATGCAAAAAGATATAGATGACAAAATTAGACTGTGTACAGATGGAGCACCTGCCATGACTGGTAGGACAAAAGGGTGTGTGGCTTTGATTGAAGAATATTTAGAAAAGAAGATATTTAAGTATTACTGTATTTTTACATCAAGAAGCACTCTGTGCCAATGATTTGAATTTATCGTCTGCCATTGATCCAGTGGCTCGTTGTGTTAACAAAATTTATGCAAGACCACTAAATCGTGGACTTTTTCGCGATGTATTTTTGGATAAAACAGAAGAGGATGAATTACTTCATTGCAGTGTACATTGGTTATTGAAAGACAAAGCACTTGAAAGATTTTGTAATCTGTGACACAATGCTTAGACATTTTTGCAAGAGATAAATGAACTGCCTGATGAGTGTGCACTTCTTAAGAAGGAAGAATGGCTGTGGGATTAGACTTTCCTGACAGATATAATGGTCCATCTGAACCATTTGAATTCATGTATGCAAGGTAAAAACTGTCTCTTTCCAGTGTTATTCAGTGTGGTATCATCTTTCAGAGATAAACTTGTTTTACACTGATTTTTCACAAATGCGACTAAATCACTATTCACAAATACAAGAATTAGCAAATAATTCTAAATTTCCACAAAATTTTACAAATACAAACATAATATAACTGTGTTGCAAAACTCATTTGAAACTAGATTCTCTGACTTTCGAGGAGATGAAAAAAGTGTTGAGCTGTTCACTAACCCATTTTCAATTTCTAATAAACCAACTTGTTCACTATCCAGCAGAAATTTAAACAGAAATACCAGACCTGTAAAACCACATTCCTCTTAAAAACAAATATAAGGAAATTATTGCTACTCCAATGAAACAAAATATGACTGAATTTTGGTAATTGATGCTAGTCAGTAATTTTGAAAATGTACATGTCCTGGCACTTAGATACTGTTGTCGGTTTGGTTCAACATGTTTGCAAACAGTCATTTTCAATCATGAACATAATTAAAAACAAATTCAGGTTTAAATTAACAGATGAGCATCTCAGACATCTTATCTTACTCAGCTGCTCAAAAATAATTCTTAATATTGATGGAATCATTAAGCACAAGCAGATTAAAAACCACATTAGTAGTTATTTTAAGCATGTACAACTTACTCACTAAACAATTCTGTACTGTTAAAAAATATAAAATATATTGTCTGTGCAATATGATATCTAAATATATTGTGTGAGCTCTTATTTATTAATTATTTATATTTTATAATTGATTCATATAACATTGTTTGTTTTTTTGTGGCACGCTTGAGGTACAGTATTCTAAATTTGGCACACCTCATAAAAAGATTGGCCCCCACTGCCCTTAGAGTATGTGACCATCAGTGTGGCCTATTTAAAATATGTTATGTATTTTACTTACTGAGTTTATCACCAAAAAATGAACTATTTTCTCCTTGTTCCTTAAGTTTCTTCAGAATTGCTGTACTAGCACTTAGTGAGTCTTCATTACTGTATGCCCATCTGGTGCCTCGAAGATCTAGGAACTCTTGGATGTGTTTACTGTCAAAATTACAACACTATTATAACAATAAACATTTAAAGAGGTAAACTACCTCATCAGTGCTTGCCACAGGTTAAATTAATATAGACTTGTATCTCTTCCATTAAATAACAAAAAGTAATTTTAAATTATCCGAATGTATATTTAGGTATCTTTTGTTTTTTCTCTGCCGTGCTTTCTACTCTCTGTCCAAGCTATTCACATAGTTATACGAATTTTATAGGAATGGGGAAGACATAATTTAGAGGCAGTGTAACAGTATTTTTGTGGAAGAAGATTTTGAAACATTTAGTAAAAATGTAAAGAAGAACATAGTTCACACTTTACGTTGCTGCCACTGGCCAAAGAGCTAATGGCTGTGTCTTTAATATAATTGATTGTTCAGCACAATCCCTCAATCTAGGTATAATTATATTGGACCTTACTAAAAGAGGAAAGCAAAACACAAACAGGAGGAAAAGGAAATTGGTAAAGAATGATAGGACAGCAATGTGAATTGTGAACTGTATTGTTCTTTTCTTTGTAAAAGCCATAGTGTGTTCATTCCATTTTATTTGTTTATATCCAGTTTTCTGGTACCTTCTTCCATTAATAACCAAATAAACTTTAATCAATAGACCCTACATCTTGTGAAAGGGTGAATATGAAGCTATTTGATTAACTGTTCGTGATGTAAACTCTGTAAACAAAAAAAAATGCCTAAATATTTTATGATACACACTGTTTTTTGATGATTTAACAAAAATACAATGACTGTTAAACATTAAACTGTAATTACCTTCCATCGATGTGAATAATTATATCAGAATAATACCCCTTCTCTTCAAGTTTATTTTTGGGGTGACTAAACACTGGTGTTACCGGGAGAAGCTCAGTGAATGCATTCTTGGTGTCTAGCAATTTTGTGTATGCTGATGATGACAGGAATGCTGTAAAATAAAATATTCTTAAATACATATCATTAGTCTTCTAAAAAACTGTGAACTGTTCACCCTGACCAGAATGCCAACTTTGCATCCTGGCAACCAGATCATGAGCAAGGCTGTGCTTTTAAAGCCTTTATCATCGCACAAATAGCCTTTAGCTTTGTTGAGTAGTATAGCTATATCCAGACATAATATTATAGCTGACCTCGGTGGTCTTGGGGTAACGTGCTCAGCTCAGGACCCAGTGTTCGTGGGCTCAAACCCAACCGGGGTTTACAAATTTATCTTCAGCGATAAAAATTCTTATAAAAACTGCCTTCGGAGGGGAAATAAAGCTGTCACTCTCGTGCCGATAGGGGCATATAAAAGAACCTTGAAAGGGTGAAAATAACTTTCCCGGCCAAAATTGGTAAGTCCTTTCGCTCTCGCTCATATACATTCTTATGTGATTAACGGGTCCCCAACCCTATGCCCGCGGGTACCATGGCGCCCGCTGAGCCTTTTACGTCTGTCCGCCACTTTTTGACTACAGCTGAAATGTTCTTGACTAATAATTTTAATCTGTCACTTTTCCGACAAAAATCAAGTTTGTGATTATCTCCAGGTATGCTGTTCTCAAGAAGTTGGTGATTGAANTCTTTCCAATCTCTCCTTCTCATTCCTCTTTCTTCGCCAGCTTATTTTCAAAGTGTACTTTTACTCGGAACCACAGTAGTTTCAGGCTGAATGGTTTTGCTTTTACCTAATCTCAAATACCTACCCCCTTCCATCATTCTCTTCACACTCACTAATTTGCCTTGAAAAATTAATTGGTGCCCGCTGCACTACCGTTAGTTTTGAATGTGCTCTAAGGTATAAAAAGGTTGGGGACCTCTGATATAATCATTCGATTCAGAAAGTGCATGTTAAACACCCCAAATAAATTGGAAGGGGGGGATATCTCTATTGCATGGAAATCAAACCAGTAAACAGCTAAAATTTTAAAAATACATCAAAATTAATAAATAATTATTTTAAAATGAAAAAACTATTTCATTTGTAGCATTGGGCTACGAGAATTGAAAATAAACTTGTTTCTTACCCCATTGCACCACTCCCAGCGCCGATGCAGAACACCAACGGGAGAAATTATCAATCACAACTACGCGCACATGTGGTCTGAATTAGACTGGGGACCAGTGTTGTTATGAAGTAGTGACAAAGAACTTGAGATGCAAAGAGCTCTATCGGCAAATTCACTTAACTCGTCTATGTTCTAGGATAATCTCGAAGCTCTAAGAAACTGTTTTGAAGCTATGGTGTCATGCGCGTATTGTTCAATATGTTGTCCCCTACCCTTTTTTCTGTCATCCATTTTCTCTGGGTTGTGTTGTATATATAGTGGCGGCAGGACATCTTGTCGTCACTCTTGGACTTGATTATATTTGGGGGAGGAGAAGCTCCGGCTTCAGATTGTTAAAATGTAAGGTCTTCATTCTCTTTGGCATTTTAGTATATTTTCCCTTTGTTTAATATTTTTGTTACATATTTCAAAATTCTCTTTTGACCATTTCTTAAATGCTTTAAATAAAAATAAGATCTTTTTTTTATTTTCTACGTGGTTAATTTTATAACTTAGTCGTGTCTATAATATCGATTGTTGAGATAATGTCGATTTAATTACTAGCTCTGGGAGGGATCGATCATTGAACTTGTGATATTATCGATATCTTCAACTCAGTGAAATAATGTCATTATTGAATTCTATTAGTTACATATTTGATATGTTGACCTTTTGTAAATATTTGGAACTTATTAACTGCTTAAATTTACATAATGAGTAGAATGATCTTATTTTACTATGAAATCGTTAAGCTTCAACGTATGGTTAGATAATTAATTGTCTTTTGAGAAGTTCTATGGAATATATTTTTATTATAATGAGATTGTTTAGCGTTAACTGCATAAAAGAATAGGGGGTAATTGTTCTGAGATTATTAAGATATTTTTGGGTTAATTCTTATGTTTTATAAGAAATGTATTTTACTAGTTAACTAATGAGGATAAGATGATTATGACTGCTATTCCGTAAATAAACTTTACTAATGGAAGTCTTGACGTTATGATAAGGTTGTTGTTGAGCTAAAGCCACATTTGATTATGTTGTTGTTCTTTAATGCTGGCGCTCAAAATAATGAATTGGCGTTTCTTTTAAAACTTCGCATGTTGTCAGAATGTGGGAATAATAGCTGGTCGAAAGCTTCTTGTATATTTCAAAGATTATTTCTACATAATATATTATTATATATTTTCATATGATATTAACTTCTTGATGAATAAATATCAACTTAAAACTAGTTCATGCATTTGTTAGTCTGATGGTTCACCATACCCATAGGTAGTGTATTTTTACATGTCTTTTAGTTTTACTTTAATTTTGGGATATATAGCTTTTCGTTAATGAGCTCTACGAGGTTGACCGTCCATATATTTACTTCCACAACTGGTGTGGGTTGCGAGATCTTAGTTTCGGATGTTTGATCTGAGGCATTCAAGGACAGAACTCCAATCACTCACTCCTATTGACCCCTTTTTACCCCTTTGTTATTTATTTTTCTTTGGACCGTCTGTTTATTCCTTATTTTAGTTAAGGAGGGTTCACAACTAATCTAAATTTTTTATGTTGCCAAGTGAATAATGCAGAAAACTGCACTTTGATATAATTTCTTGTTCAAGTGTAAACTTTTATCTAACTTTCTAGTTAATCAGCTGTGAGATAGAATATCTTATGGCACCACCAACCATCCATTCAGCTTCTTCTTGGTTTTATTTCATTTTCATTAAAGGGTTTCATAAATGTTACTGTTTATCAAAGCATCTTAACAAAATATCAATATTCTGTCATCTATGATTAATACCTGCTTTATTAATGTAGATGAGTTTGATTAAGAGAGATTTCTAACAAACGTCACCTTTTAGAAACCTTCATGGCACATTGTATAAGTCACACCATGTCGAACAACCAATTAAATCAAACCGGGCCGGTTATAGTTTTTATGTGTGCAGGCATAGATTATGTTAAATGTAATTTTATTTTATTTGTTTTAGGTATTTAATGTTCACTTTCTGAACCGACTGCTGATTATATCAGCACACGAGAATTTCTATGAGCGAGAGCGAAAGACCCTACCATTTTTTCTAAGAAAGATAATTTCACATACCTTCTAGGATTATCTTACACACCACAATCGACATGAGACCAACAGCTTTACTTCCCCTCCGAAGGAAGTTGTGCTATGGATTTTTATCACTCAAGAAAAATATTTTGACCCTAGCTGGTTTTGAATCCAAGAACATTGGGTCCTGAGGCGAGCACTTTACTCCAAGACCACTGTGGTCAACTAATTTGATGTCCAAATTGTGAATATTATTGATGCTGATGTTAGGCTTGTTTCATGAATTTGGTAAAAATTCTTCGTTGTCATAAAACAATAAGATTGTTTTTAATAAACTTTTATAAAGTTGAAGAGCTGTGATGCTCCCATTGCACAAAGACCCTCTCACCTATATCCACAGTGTCTGAGGTGAATGGGTCAACTCTGTCCGGCAGAGGGCCTGCTGCTCTTGATTCATACATCAAGGTGGCTTCACATCCCACCTGCTCCTCGAGGTACTGTAGGACCAGCTCGTACAGTTCCACAGGGTGGCTGGGGCACATGTAAGTCACCAGACGTAACTTGGGCTTCCCCAACGGCATTTTGACTCTAAAACACGACATTTAGTTCCGGGGATGTGACGACAGTTTAAAAGCTGAAATATGAGGTCAAAGTGTAATCATAATTATTTATTTCACTGCCGACTATATAACATACTGAATGGGCAGGGATGAAAAGGGTAGATTATTTAGAGTATATGTGCTTAAATTAGTTAGGGGGAGGGAGGACTAAATTGAGGAAAAAACACCCTCAATACACCTGACTGGGATTTAAAGCCCAACCCACCAGTTACTAAAAAACAAGACTTGATAAACCTGAAATATAGTTTATGTGCTCATTGCTGTGGGTTCCACTAAGGACATTATACATTAGGTAAGTAGTTAATAGTCATACATTTTAGCACAACTTAGCTTTACTTCCAAGATCAAAATCAGTCCCCTAGAATCCGTTGGCCTCCTGATGTGGCAGGGGGGAAGAAATGGAAGCACTATTCTCAAACCAGTTTCTCAACAATGCAAGCACAAAGCTTCTCCTGTATTTTCTCAAACTAGTTTCGAACCACACCATAATATGGTGGACTCTACGACAATCTCGTCGAGCAACATCCTCAACAAACTTTTTAAATGAAGAGAAAAAGTTTCATTAAATTCCAGGACACACCTCGACAGATATTCAAGAAATGTTGATATCACCATGTGAAGAAAATATTGTTTCTGCTGGATAATTATTTAATTTATTTTGACCAAAAAGATGTTTTGATATAATTTTTTTTTGCAAAAACACTCAACTTTTCTTCCATAAATCTCCACCTTAAGACCATGGTAGAAAGGGGCGGATCAAAGGCAGCATTTAGATTTGCTTCAAACCTAATAAATAGGTTTTTATGTGCTAAAAATAGTAAAACTATTTGATTGTGCTTACAATTTTAATAAAACAAATACAATTTTTGAAATAAATTTTTAAAATGCAAATAAATGACCCTCTAAGTGTATGGTTCAATAACCACACCTCATGATTTGATAATGAAAATAAGTTCTAAGCAGCGGCTTGGTGTGTGTTTGAGGAGAAAGGGTGCAATTAGGAGACCTTCCCTCCCTGCTCCCACCCGATAACCTCAAAAAAAAATCCCGTGTTTAGTGGATTTAGGTAATGAGACGGAAACCAGTGTGGTTCCATTGAGTCATCAAAATTAAACTTTTTCTTCTAGAGGAACCTAGACAATATACATATATTTTCTTGGAAATATATATTTAGGCTATCAAAAAGATAAATTAAATATCAATCTTGTACTAAAATGAGCAACATCACTTAGGCCTATGTTTATTACTCAAAACAAATAAAAGTTTATTTATTACAAGGTTCCCATGTACCAGGAGAACTTAGAAAAAAAGAAGGAATTTGTTATGTCTGGAAAACCAGAAATTTAATTAAACCAATGGAATATTTAAGATCAAGCATTACACAGTAAGCCTTTGAATATAATAAAAGAGAACTGAAGTACTCTGATTCAAACACATCTATCCCTCTTCTCTCGTGAAACACGTTGTGTAACATGGCATATATTTCTTCATTGAGGTTGAATTCGTCCTCTTTTTAACACTGATTACATTACTTCAAACCAGTTGAATTTGATGAAATATGCGTTTTCATTCCTCTATACCAGTTGT
>CABEEJ010002100.1:0-11165 GCA_901482245.1 Timema douglasi
GTAAACACGGTCGAATACTTCAGTAATGGCGTCTATGGCTAGCCAACAGATGGAGGTACTCTACGCGAATGCGCAGAACTGCAGTCTCAGTGCTGCAGCGGCCAAATTTCAAAACGGTACTTACTTAAAAAACACGCTTCGTATTATAAATTATAATATTAGGACAACCACAATATTTAGCCCTACAGCTGACGATTCAACAGTGACACAGTTCTATTAAGATAGGAACGGGGCTACCATACATATTTTCTGGATCAAAAAGAGAACAAATGGGAGGAAGTGTTAATTTTCTTCAAAAATACAGGAATACCAAGATTTATTTCTTTTCTTTCATGACTGAGGTTTAAGGTTATAATCAGTAACATAAACACAAAATATATATGAAGACCTATTAAAACCAACTGTGTCCATTTTCTCATCAGCACCCGGAATATGTGTTTAAATTACTTACGCAGTATTTAGGCATAGACTGCTCACTCATCATAATAATTTCCCTACACCAAAATTATCACAAATAGCACGGGACGCGATATTGATAGCTGTCACCAAACGTATAAGGTCTATTCAAATTAATAAGGACTTTTTTTATGCACCATCTATTAAAAGTTTCAAGAACTTAAAGGCAGCTGATATCACTTCAGACAAAATATGAGGCCCTTTTTAAATCGACAAAATCTAAGATAAATTGAATTACTGTATCCTCTTTGTTCTATTTTTTTAATTCTTGGCAACATCTTTAATACCAAAAGATTTTGATTTTGATAAAATATCTGACCTGACATAATATATTATCGTCTCAAAAGAGGACATTTCCTGGGAAAAAGAGGATGAATTGTAGTTTAGGATAGGGCGCAACCTTTCGATAGATGTGAAAGTTATTAAAACAATTTTCCTTTATTTACCTATTTGTAAAGTCATGAGGTCTTCTGCGACTGTCATTTTTCATAGATATAATTAAATATGAAAGTTAAGGGTACTACTTGGGGAGGACATTGAGACGCGTGGCAGACGTTTATAAATCCTGCTTTATTTAAGAAGTGGTTGAATATTTTAAAATATGGTTTTCAACTGAATGTTGGCAAAAGCTATCAACAGGTATGTAGCCAGTTTAAAAATATAAATTTTAAGTTCAAATTTTTTTAAGAATTTCTATGACACTTTATAAAAAAAGTTGTACTTTTGATATTAAAGTAATAGGCTAAAAACCTAGATCGTGCGTTCCTCTATCAAATAAAGTCATATTTTAATCGGGTCACAGCAGTAAATTTTAAGAAAATGCGAGATTGTTTTATTGGGTTCTATTATTACTCTATCAATAACGTTATTTTTCACCTTGAAGTAAACAGCCACCTCGACTCTCCCCTCGGAAGGAAGGGAGGAAAAGTAAATAGATAATCTTTATCACCCTCTTTTAGTTTGTTGTTGTTTTCACAAAGGTAAGTTGAGGCTGACAATAAACAGTAGCTGTTGAAAGTATATTTATTTGTGGCATTGTAAAAACATACAGGTGTTTAAAATATTAACATCCATCCCAATAATGTATTGTCGTGTGTGTATTTGGGTTCATTATTAGTTATTATAATTATTAATGAAACTACAATATTTTTTATTCAACTAGCCTAACGGTTTTATCACCCTATAATCAAATGTTTTGAATATTGTAATTTTGTGCGTGAAAACAGATGCACCTTTAAGTAAAGAAGATAAACGAAGAGGTAAAAAAGAAAAATTGTGGCTGAAGTGTTCGCCGTCAAATAAAAAAAAATGTATGGAGCTCCGCATGAACTTGTTCTCTCTCTCTCTATTTTATTAAAATGGATATATTTACTCAAAATTCGTAATATATGGGAAACGTACTCAAAAGCACTAGTAAACCCGAGCACAAATTGCATTATATTTACGTTTAAATTTTTTATAACTGCATGATTTAAATTTTATGATTTTATTTTTAAAGTATTACAGTCTTCACTAGTATATTTGTACCAAAAATAAATTGGGCCCACAAGGGTTCCACGGTGTCAGGAATCGAAACTAGTGTCCCTAAATCAGTATAGAAACATGCTATCGATTGAGCTAAGCTGTCGCACTATCTCTTTGTTAAATAAATCTATAAATCATACCCTTGTAGTATTCTTGGTTTAGAAAGTAATAATAATAATAATTATAATAAGGTAACTAATAATTATTTGAGGAGTATGTGTTTTTAAAATATAAGTAGTAATGCAACCTACAAAATACATCATCTATTTGTTCTTGAAATTACCTTGAAAGGAGTAATAACTGTAGGCTTACTGCAAAACATAAATGTTTAGAAGATGTATGAATGTTAACTGCATTAGAAACTGTCAGTATTTTGCTAGTGCATGACTTGATGAAGTGAATAATGTGTTCCAACCCTCCTTTTAGACACGCGCCATTTAACTATTTTACTCTATACGCGGACATTCGCGGCCAGCCAGCACACACAGAACTATTTATTAATATGTTTGAGTGCCAGGCAAACTTCACTCTTTCTTGGGTAACCTTCATATAGTCAATCTTAAAGCAATAGGACAAGGAAAGAGTGCACTCAGCGTATTTTCACTAGACTAAGCCAAAACACTCAGGCAAATTCTCACATTTTAAACATTTTAAATTTTCTCATAAAAAATGTTTTTAGTTTATACATATGAAAAAAATCACACTTATACTATACACATTGTAGATTTATAAAAAAAATAATACATAAATTATTATACTACCATTATTTTGTAAAAAAATTCAAAATTTTTAAAATCTTAAAAATTTTAATTCAGAGCAAAAATGTAATATTCATTTCTTCTCTTCCTTATTTATCAGTCATCCTGCAAGAAAGAGAATTTATTTCTGTAAAATTTGATACTAGTTTGGTGTTTGTAACTTATTCTGATTCTGAACTACATAACTTTTTGTAAAATCACTGTCAATAGTATCTAAATAGTCTAAAATGTCCGAGTCATTTAGCCTAGAACTTGGACCGGCCATTGCCTAGCTAGAATATCTCAACTAAACAACACTTATAAATAATAAACTTTGAATAAAACAACAAAAATATAATAAATAATGTATAAAAATAAAACAGGTAAGAAAATTAATGGAAGCAAATATATTTATATAAATAAGGAATAAGGAAAAACCCACTAACTAGAAATGTATTCACATCACGATGTAAACAATGAGTATTACATATTTCAACTGTTCAAAATAAATAGTTTTTCCAAGACCTATGGTGCTATCTGTTGGAAAAAGTATGAAATAAACCTAAATATTTAGAATATTGTGTGTGGTGCCACCTAGTTATTAAAAATAAACTTACACGGCCAAATTTAGCTGGAGCCGATATATCGGCCGCGAGAGTGTTTTAGCAGTACCATGGCGCGCCGAGTGTTTAAGGGTTAAAGCAATTTTTGAGGGTAGGGTTTTTTGTTTTTTTATTTTAGCACCGCGTGTTACTATCCGTTTTGGTAATACGCCTAAGTACTAATTAATCTAATAGGTTAGGAATTGGAAAGATTGAAGTTAGAGGAAGGCAACTAGCATTTGCGTGGAGGGAGAGTGTAAAACCACTTAGGAAAAACTACCCGAGTTCACCCGAGCGATATTAGAAACTCATTATACACATCCTTGTCAGTCGATATAATCAGTAAACTAGCGCGTTAGCTAACTACGCCACCGGGGTGGGTCTAAGAGTTGTTGATAATCTCAGTTTGGTAAAAAAATTATTGATTGAACTTAAAAAAGAAAGCCCCGATTTAATAATATATTATAGACCAGTGTGATATCTGCTCGAAAAACTAAAAAAATAAAATATTTAATATCATATATTAAACAAAATTAAAAAGTAAAATTTATATTCTAGGAAATATGATAAATGATGTATATTATACTGCTTCGGTGTTCATGCGGACAAAAAAAAATTCTTATATGGGCCGTTTTCAGTAATGGATGAAACAGGGTTCTAGTCCTGGCCGGGAATATTGAGACACGTTTTCCTAAACTGTTTCCCTACTTCCCTCCAAGCAAATGTGGTTACATCACCTTAAATTTGTATCTTTTCAATCACTATCAACCAGTAATTAGTAGTAAATATGGTTAAAATAGTTAATATTATGTAACATAAATATTCTCCTATAGTTCACTCTAGATTTTACTATCCCCTTCACGGAAGAACGGAATTTCACTTTCTGGCTGATCCACAAAATTAATTATTGCTAGGCCTGTCAGTATTTCCAGGGACTCACAAAAAACACCTGATTAAACTAATGTTAAAACCCGCCTGGATATAAAAACTGCGTAAGCCTAGTTGAAAAAAATACACACTGCAATCGCTTATGTGGTTATAAATATCCTAGATAAAATATACATAACATCCATCCGAAACTTTAACAGGGATTCGGTGACCTGGTGGTCTAGGGGTAAGGTGTCAGATTTCTGTGTTGAGGGTCCGGGGTTCAATTCTTGGTCCCGGCACAAATTTATCTGATTACCAAACCCTTCCTTCACCTCTGACAAGACATATTGTGAATGTGGGGAATGCCAGGCCTCCACCATGGTTCAGATTCCACGTTAAACTGTAGGTCCTCCATTTCATCTCACAATCATCCTACCATTACACATTAGCGTAAGTGCGTATAACCCGAACGGGTAGTAAGACGGGGTGCTAATAATAATAAAAGGGATTCGAACCCCAAAACCTAGGTATATCATACTACAATTTTCCCGGTTGATATCCTACAAGATAGAATTAATTATGGAATCAGATGTTGACAAATATCCGGCTGGTCCTTCACCGACACTCACAGCACAAAACATGATTAAATCGTGCTAAAACTTGCTTGAATAAATATTCTACAAAAAAAACTACATTTAAAGCGGTAAATTGGTTCCATCGATATATACAAATATCCGGCTGGCACTTCATCGGGGCTCAAACAAAACCGTGCGATCATGATTATTATTATAAAAAATGCCTGGATAAATACTCTACAGAATAATCAAAACTACACCACAGTAATTCTGTGGTTTCATAGATATATACAAATATCCAGCTGGCACTTCACCAGGACTTATACCATTACACCCAATTATAACTACTATACTAAAAAATGCCTGGATAAATACACTAACGAATAATTTAAAAAAAAACAGAATAATTGTGTTGTTCCATAAATATATACAAACATCCGCTTGACACTTCACCGGGACTCCCACCGAAACACCTGATTATACACAAATAATGCTAAAGCCTTCCTAGATATTGATCCAGTACAAAAGTAACAACCACACCACAATTGGTTAAATAGTTCAGGAGATGAATAAATCCGGCCGTATCTTTAAAAGAAAATCAAACCCTGACTGTATGTATGCGAAATCCTCTCCTAGGAGACAAAATGTTGAATAGAAATAAATGCACTGCAATAGGTTGTGAAATTCCAGGTATCCTTAGCTATAGACAGATATTCTTAAATATAGAACAGAACTATTATATATTTTTATCTAAATGTATTTATATTCCAAGCCTTAAAAGACAGAGATATTATGTATGGTTTAAAGCTCGTAAAACAAAACAATACTTATTTTTGCTTTTCAATTATCATTTAAACCTCCTCACTCTGATATTGAATTATTACTTGCGTACGACATGGCCAGTTTTATTAGTTGGATTTCCAGAATTGATTTAGTAAAACACAGATTTGACAAAAAAAAATCACACTTAACATTATACTTTAAATGTATTATAAAACGATAATAATCAACGCAAATATTAATAAACCACACCTTTACTTAATCAAAGTATTAATTATTAAAGCGTTTTACATATAGTTAGTTATATTATAGCCGCTATGGTAACATTAAATAAAGTATGGAATTGAACTATGCTCACACAAAGTTATACACAGACATAATAACATTTAAGAAACAATTAAATTCACTTTAATAACTAAAATATGTCCAATGGATGAGATTTTATCAATATTTATTTTTTGTCCACCTGGAAATAATATAAAATATTTTAAATTAGGATTGGGACCCTTAAATTACAGAAGTTTTTTTTCTAAACTCAGCTTCTTACATATAAAGTAAAAATCTTTTAGAGTTAATATGTTATTTACGTTACATGTGTGGACTATAATAATTAATCATTGATAAATTTATAATTGGCCATAAACAGTAATGCAGATTCTGGAAAAGGGGAGACTTGCTTTATTTTACCATGTAAAACCAATCAATGTGGGCAACAGTGCCCAAATAACGTTTGACGTGGTTAAACTTTTAATAGCTAAAAAAAAAATACCAGCCCGTATGTTAATGAGAGCAAACATAATTAATTAACTTAGTATGTAAATATTAGTTATTGATTTTATCATTATCAGAACAATAACGTAAAATTAATTTAGTAGATCAAACCATTCAGTCATCGCTGAAAGACATAACCCCTCCCCCATCACTCCTTCCAACAGTCAAGAAATAATTTAACGACTTAGGGCCTTCTCTAATTTAGATGTTGGGCGTAGCTAGGCAAACAATTCTGCAGTTATGTATGGAGGAATATCATACCTCACGGGCTCAGTGAATTAGAAGTTGCTATCTTTCAATCTCGACGGAGTGTACGTGTAGTTTTTCATACCCGGCTGTGATTTGAAAACCAATGTTCCCGTCATCAGCAGGCCACGACGATGATAACACGGGTAAGAAGCCTTAGACCAGTGTTTCTCACATTGGGTGATACCATCCTCCAGGGGGTATTTTTGGTTTTGTGAGATGGTAAATTATTGCAATGGAGTTTTAAGGCAGCGTATGGGTTTTTATTGATATTGCAAGAATAATTTTATGTTAATAAATACAGACAATATTAAACAAAAGGGTTCTTTCATTAAATACTGTACTTATGTTCTATAATTTTGAAAATATGATCAATTGCTAATGCTTATAACCATTTGACATAAGTTATGTTTTAACATGTGTTTTATTCATAGGAATTTTAAATTATACCACGTAAAAAGTGCATTTATTTTGTGATCATGTTCTTTTTCAAACAAGGGAATATTGACCAGTTGACAATATAGAATTTCTGCGAGGTTATTATCAGTGATTTCAGTATGCATATTACATTTAACTTGGGGGTGGGGGCTGTAGCAGCATCAAACTCTCAGAGGGGGGCAATAGGTTTTTTTTTTAAAAAGGGAATAGCTGCCTTGAATCATGCAGATAGTGAAGTCACATTTATCTAAAATTTTATTCCTTCATCAGATGCGTACACATATAATGGACATTGTAGCCTTTCATCAGGTGTAAACATATAGTGGACATTGTAACCTTTCATCAGGTGTACACATATATTGGGCATTGTTACCTTTCATCAGGTGTACACATATAGTGGACATTGTTACCTTTCATCAAATGCGTACACATATAATGGACATTGTAACCTTTCATCAGGTGTAAACATAAAGTGGACATTGTAACCTTTCATCAGGTGTACACATATAGTGGACATTGTTACGTTTCATCAGGTGTACACATATAGTGGATATTGTAACCTTTCATCAGGTGTAAACATGTGGTGGACATTGTTACCTTTCATCAGGTGTACACATATAGTGGATATTGTTATCTTTCATCAGGTGTACACACATATAGTGAACATGTTACCTTTAATCAGGTGTACACATATAGTGGGTATTGTTATATTTCATCAGGTGTACACATATAGTGGACATTGTTACCTTTCATCAGATGTATACATATAGTGAGCATTGTTACCTTTCATAAGGTGTACATATATAGTGGACATTGTAACCTTTCATCAGATTTAATCATATAGTGGACATTGTTACCTTTCATCAGGTGTACACATATAGTGGGCATTGTTACCTTTCATCAGGTGTACACATATAGTGGACATTGTTACCTTTCATCAGGTGTACACATATAGTGAACATTGTTCCCTTTCATCATGTGTACACATATAGTTGGCATTGATCCTTTTCATCAGGTGTATACATATAGTGGATATTGTTACTTTTCATCAGGTGTACACATATAGTGGGCATTGTTACCTTTCATCAGGTGTACACATATAATGGACATTTCTAGGTTTCATCAGCTGTACACATATAGTGGGTATTGTTATATTTCATAAGGTGTACACATATAGTGGGCATTGTTACCTTTCATCAGGTGTATACATATAGTGGACATTATAACCTTTCATCAGATGTACACATATAGTGGACATTGTTCCCTTTCATCAGGTGTTGACATATAGTGGGCATTGTTACCTTTCATCAGGTGTACACATATAGTGGACATTGTTCCCTTTCATCAGGTGTACACATATGGTGGATATTGTTAGATTTCATCAGGTGTACACATATAGTGGACATTGTTACCTTTCATCAGGTGTACACATATAGTGGGCATTATTACCTTTCATCAGGTGTACACATATAGTAGACATTGTTACCTTTCATCAGGTGTACACATATAGTGAACATTGTTCCCTTTCATCAGGTGTACACATATAGTGGGCATTGTTCCTTTTCATCTGGTGTATACATATAGTGGATATTGCTACTTTTCATCAGATGTACACATATAGTGGGCATTGTTACCTTTCATCAGGTGTACACATATAGTGGGCATTGTTACCTTTCATCAGTTGTACACATATAGTGGACATTTCTAGGTTTCATCAGGTGTACACATATAGTGGACATTGTTCCCTTTCATCAGGTGTAAACATATAGTGGGCATTGTTCCCTTTCATCAGGTGTACACATATAGTGGGCATTGTTACCTTTCATCAGGTGTACACATATAGTGGGCATTGTTACCTTTCATCAGTTGTACACATATAGTGGACATTTCTAGGTTTCATCAGGTGTACACATATAGTGGGTATTGTTATATTTCATCAGGTGTACACATATAGTGGTCATTGTTCCCTTTCATCATGTGTATACATATAGAGGGCATTGTTACCTTTCATCAGGTGTACACATATAGTGGACATTGTTCCCTTTCATCAGGTGTATACATATAGTGGACATTATAACCTTTCATCAGGTGTACACATATAGTGGACATTGTTACCTTTCATCAGGTGTACACATATAGTGGACATTGTTACCTTTCATCAGGTGTACACATATAGTGGACATTGTTACCTTTCATCAGGTGTACACATATAGTGGACATTGTTACCTTTCATCAGGTGTACACATATAGTGGACATTGTTACCTTTCATCAGGTGTACACATATAGTGGACATTGTTACCTTTCATCAGGTGTACACATATAGTGGACATTGTTACCTTTCATCAGGTGTACACATATAGTGGACATTGTTACCTTTCATCAGGTGTACACATATAGTGGACATTGTTACCTTTCATCAGGTGTACACATATAGTGGACATTGTTACCTTTCATCAGGTGTACACATATAGTGGACATTGTTACCTTTCATCAGGTGTACACATATAGTGGACATTGTTACCTTTCATCAGGTGTACACATATAGTGGACATTGTTACCTTTCATCAGGTGTACACATATAGTGGACATTGTTACCTTTCATCAGGTGTACACATATAGTGGACATTGTTACCTTTCATCAGGTGTACACATATAGTGGACATTGTTACCTTTCATCAGGTGTACACATATAGTGGACATTGTTACCTTTCATCAGGTGTACACATATAGTGGACATTGTTACCTTTCATCAGGTGTACACATATAGTGGACATTGTTACCTTTCATCAGGTGTACACATATAGTGGACATTGTTACCTTTCATCAGGTGTACACATATAGTGGACATTGTTACCTTTCATCAGGTGTACACATATATTAGACATTGTTACCTTTCATCATGTGTACACATATAGTGGACATTGTAACCTTTCATCAGGTGTATACATATAGTGGACATTGTTACCTTTCATCAGGTGTACACATATAGTGGACATTCCTTGCCTAAATTTATTTCTATATTTATATTTTACTTCAACTTTATTTGGTTGTAAAAATATAATCAACACTACTTCCCTTGTTTAGGCTCTCCACGTAGAGATTGAAACAAACACATTTTACTCGACGGTAGATATAAAGTGAATCTATTTTAATCACAGAGCAATAAATTAAACTAATTTTTATATAGCTTATGTAATAACTATATCCATACAAGCTTTAAACATAGTTTTTACGGTCACTACGTACGCTAATTATTTAAATACGTGGTTTAAGGAGATTAGAATTAAAATGGTGCACCAAACTTTGTTTGTAAAGAAGATATAAAAACCAAAGTGAAAATCACACATTGTTCTAGGTGATAGCTTGATAAAAAAAACTGGAAATATGTTTTGAAAATGTATAGAGTTAGTAAAAGGTGGCCAAATTTGGCAAAAAAATTAATTTTTCGAAATTTGATTTAAATTAAATATAATGTACGTACTGTACGTCTACTTCACTTTACAAATAGGCCCTACTGGTAACTTTGTTCAAACACCATACTCACAAGAACATTGTATTCTATGATCTAAAAAAAACTGAATTAAATAAAACTCGCTAAGCCATGTATCCATTTAAAATCATTAATTTATTATTATAATATAATTATAACCCATCCAAAACCAAGTGTTTTCTATTTTATTTCTACTTTCAGAACACAAGTTATTAACGGATTAATGTGATTGGGTAGAGATGAAGAAGTTAGCTAAGAGTAAGTGAACCTGCATTTGTATAGAATAAAGTTGGAAAACCAGAGTGATAAATCGTTTGTAGAAAACTGTTAAAGGTGTATACATTTAACAGGAAAACAATCTTCATTTCACGCAGATGAGATTCGAACCTCAACCTCCCCACCAATGGTGATCAAACCAACGGAAAGCAACGGCTGTGGATAACTAAACTTTGTAAACTAATATCTACTTTATCTCGACACCTCGGATTGAAAATATTGTGATCATCAAAAGTTCGAAATCGAGATTTTGATAAATGTCGACGTTTCATATCCCCCTGAAACAAAAAAAGTTATTTCCGTAATGCCGTCTGTCAGACTGTTTGTACCTTGGTTTGGGCTAGAACCGAGACCATTTTACTGTTTGGGCTAAAACTTTGTATCCGGGGTTTTCATAAG
>CABEEJ010002100.1:11228-23162 GCA_901482245.1 Timema douglasi
AAGCCCCTCCCCCCCCCCCCTAATAAGGGTTTTTTGGAATTAGATATCTAACCCTAAATTAAGGCTAGTTTTTTGAAAAGCAATAAGAGAATAAATCTATTTTCTCAAAATTCGCTTTAATGATTTTAATTAAATTTGATATCTAAGCACTGTTTATCATTATAAACAAGATGGGCATTTCCATTTTCTCATGAACATGACTTTGAGGGTACTTTACACAGGGGAGATTTTCAAATTTTCATCATTTCTCCGCAACTATTTGAGACTCGTAATAACTTATCCTTTTAAAGTTGTAGCACTATTAAATGTAAAAATCTTTTATTAGCAATACATTTTTATAAAACCAATAATTTTTGAGCTATGGCACTGATTTTCGTGGGAAAATATACAAAATATTTGTTTTGTAAAGTTTTATACTTTGATATTTCAAGTTAACTAATTGAGTTTATAAAAATATTATATGAAAACTTTTTTCACACTGTTAATAAATTCTGATGAAATTTACAGTGCTCTATGCGTATTCCTGTAATTTCAGGGGAAGTACGTTAAGTAAGTTTCTGCATTAGTGATAATTAAAAGATGCTCAAAATAAATTCTAGAAGCACTCATGTTTGTGCAGTTCTTTCGCATACTGCGGTTAGGGGTCCCAAAACCCCACTTCAATTTTGGAATTGCTACGACCTTGCGTACCGGCACTGCTAAATTTACGACTAAACCACTGTTTTTAATACAGGTTTTTGAAAATGAATTTGATTCTTATGATTTTTGGTTGACAAAGATGTTTCTCCTTTCTAATTTTTTCTGTAACACACCCTTCCTTCACCTCTGACAAGACATCTTGTAAATGTGAGGAATGCCAGGCCTCCACCATGGTTCGGATTCCACGTTAAACTGTAACTCCATTTCATCTCACAATCACCCTACCATTACAAATTAGCGTAAGTGCGTATAACCCGAACGGGTAGTAAGACGCGGTGCTAATATAATAATAATAATAATAATAATAATTTCTGTAACAGTTTTCCTAGTTCCTAATGCCATAGAGTCAGTGGCAGCCCGAGCCAAATTTCGGGCCTAGTGCTATTGATTTTTGGAGCCTCTCTACGTAACCGGTGGATAATATAGTCCATTCACCATAGGAATGTAGTTAATTAACAGCTATCAAAAGCTAGCAGATCAAATCTCATGTATCCATTTGCCAAACCATATGATCTGAAATGACCATAATACGTGTGTTGATTTATTGTCACTTTTGGAAGTCAAAACTTTCACAAAAACAAGTTTATTTTTAATTTGGTTTTTATTTTGGCAGTTCTTAAATCTCCTGCTAGCTGCCAGCTACCACATTTCTCATGGTGATTGTACTCTCGGAAAATATTAAAATAATCCCCAAACCTAACAACTCCAAACCTAACGTATCCTGGGCGTGATAGTAAAATAATTGAAGGGGAAACTCCACAAATGTTAAACATACGCTAAATGTTTCACTTCGAGATTGTACAAAAACTGTTAGGATTACAAATAAAATAATAAGAACCTGTTTTGTAGACAATGTCATCCTCTATTTTTTATTATAAGTTTAACAAACCATTTGCAAAAAAAAAGAAAAGTTTTAGGGTTTTATTATTTCAAGCTGGCAAATGTAAAATATTATTTTTATTATTAGCACCACGTCTTACTACCCGTTCGGGTTATACGCACTTACGCTAATGTGTAATGGTAGGGTGATTGTGAGATGAAATGAAGGACCTACAGTTTAACGTGGAATCCGAACCACGGTGGAGGCCTGGCATTCCTCCCATTCACAAGATGTCTTGTCAGAGGTGAAGGAAGGGTTTGGTAATCAGATAAATCTTTGCCGGGACCGAGGATCGAACCCCGGCCGCCAACACAGAAGTCTGACACCTTACCCCTAGACCACAAGGTCACCCAATGTAAAATAACTTTTAAAGAGTGGCACTAGATTCTATTTTACTCACCACAAAATTATACTAATGTGTAAAATTTCATGTTAGTATCAAAAATTGAACGTTTGTTAAGTTTGACGGAAGGGGGAGTAGCGGGGCTTACAGAAAGATGGAAAGACAGATAATTCTAAAAAAAAGGGTGTTGGGAAAGAGAGGGATGGGTGCTTCCTATGTCAGAACCATCTAGGAGGAAACAACAAAACTTTTTCAACAGCTTGGACATTATTTAATTTGAAAATAGCAAATTTTGTAAAAATTATTGTACTATAAATATTCATCGTGTATGAAAGAACATTATCGTATTTTCTACATTAATATGATAACTTAAAAATTATATTCTTTTATTTAATTTTTTATTTATTTATTTTTTATTTAATCAAAATTACATCTTATTGTAACAAAATAAATATTAACTTATAACTTTTTTTTATTAATATAGTTTATTTTTTTAATTTTAAATTTACAAGTTTAATATAATACAAAAAACCGCATGTTGTTATTATGCATAGTTTCTGGGATATAGGCTCCACAACTTTATCGTTCTTATATAGTAGGTGTCCATTCTAATCTTAAGAGGTGCTGTATTTAAAATGCACTTTCTGAAAACATATCATTTGACAAGGTTAGTTTAACTACTAAGAGACAATTGTAACTAGCAATAACAATTTCAGATGGGAAATTCGGGAAATGCATGCTCTGACTCGATCAGTAAGTTGTTGACATCTCGCCTGCTGTCAAGGAGTGTGCCCCGTTTTGAAGGGGAGGAGGAATTACAGTAGCCCCATGGCTTCTTTGGTGCTGACTGACAGCTCACAGCTGACTTCTAACAGTCAACATTTAGGTATATACATACATTTTGACTGTCAGAAGTGACAGCTGATAAACACATGTTTTTTGAAGATCATATGGTCCGGTGTAGGGATACATAATTTGGTCTGGTAACTTTTCAAAGCCGTTATTTGTCAGCTGTGAGCTGTCACTCAGCATCAAAGAAGCCATGGGGCTACTGGAGATGAGACATTGTCAAGATCGAAATTGGGGGAGAGTGCTCCTGCGAGGGACAAACTTTGCTCGTGAGTATTGACGTCGGTTTAACACCTCGCAACGAGGACTTGCATACCTCAGAGGGGGTGAGTACGAGTTTTTTAAAGTGTGAAGTGCGATCAGACTGTAGACTACCTTAGACAAATTTAAAGACTATATGCGCGCAAGAGAGTGCGGGATGAACCAACATTTTCTGTTTGTCTATTAATCTTAAGAATATATATGTATTTAAAGAAAGTTTGCTATATATTTAACCTCGATCCTAATATACTTAATTATTTAGAGTATGAGCTGGATGTAGAGTGTAAACAGCCTTAATGTGAGGGTATGGCCTGGATAGAGAATGTAAGAGGGAATATATAATGGAACTATGCTTAATGTAAGAGAGTATGACATTCTAATGTGAGGGTATGGTCTGGATAGAGAATGTAAGAGGGAATATAGAATGTAACTATTCTTAATGTAAGATAATTTGACACGTATGAATAAGGAGCACTTAGAGCACGCGCACGAGTCTCACAGACGCCCCAACACCACACTGGGCGACCGAGCGTCGCTATTGGCGTGCCCTCTGGAGTCTACCTATTAGCGTGAGACAATCCACGGCCTCCCATTGGTGCCCCCAGACGCATCATACGTTGTATCAACATTTGATTATGACGTCACGATACCGGCTAAGCTAATTAGAGTGTCATACTCCCGTAAGCCTAAAAGTAAACTACTGACCTCAATATGCAATAATATGTTTGTAATTTTTAAATTTTCCTTTCTAGAAGAATACTACTATTGATTTTTCGGCCATGCTGGAAATAGGACTTGGGATCCCCGACAAAGTAGGTGGACTCACTACCAACTAAACTAAATGGTTGGACCAAAACTTAATTAAATAGCTTACCATTAAGAATTTAAATTGATAAGATTTTAACTTGAGAGACCAAATAGTAATAATTAATATTATAAAAAATAGGCTCGAACATATTTTTATTATTATTCAATTGAAACTCACCGACCCAGTTAGGTGTGTGCTAGCATGTTTAACGTTGGGAGTACCGGGTTTGATGTTCAACTGAGAGTAATAGAAGCGTTTATCCACGATATGTTTCCTTACACTTTATCAAGGTTACTTTATCATTCACTCTCCTCCTCCCATTTTTTAAAATCAAATTCAATAATTTAGTTATTTTACTGCCCATTGGCGCTACTAATTAAAACCATATCAAAAATTAAACTAGCATAAAACTGCCAAAAGTGCATTGTAATAATAATAAAGTCATAAATATACTCACAGTTTCGCAAAATGTTAACAATAAATAAAAAACTAGTATTATTATAAGCATATTTATACTGAGTCAATACAACTCATAGCAGCACGCGATATCTAATTATTTTTATCACTTATTTTTATGGGCGTATTGTTTAATAATGCGTAATTTAAGAAGAAGAAAATTTCTCTTTCAAGGAAATGTTATTACACTTCAACGTTAAATTAAATGCAGCAGTAAAGAAAAATACTATCAATTACACTTGAAATATTTATACGAAATGTGTTAAACATTTAAAGTTTATTAGGTACAAATAATAAATTAGTGCGATAAAAACAGGGTGGTTCAGAAAGTGTTGTAGAATAGTACAACAGCTGAAAGAATGAATTGAGATGGAAGTCGTAGCAAGCTCACAAGAGACATTTCAAAAAGTGATACCAAGTTTTGAGAAACGCTTACAAAGTGTATAGCATACAATGGTGGTTATCTTAAGGACATTGTTTTTAAGAAATAACTTATTATTAGATCTCTCATCTTTTCTTATCATTTTGAGACTATTTGTTAATATATAGAAGTTAAATAAATAAAGATATCGCATTATAAAATGTGTCTATGTTTTCTCTACCATCCTTTATAATTGTTGTAATATTGGATAAGTATACCGGATTTTCAAATAACACTTTTATAATAAAAGAAAACAATTAAACCTCTATCGTTTTAATCAGGGTTACAGTAAAAAGAGCTATGTATGTATGTATGTATGTATTTATTTATTTAGCACCACGTCTTACTACCCGTTCGGACTATACGCTTGGGTACTAATTACGCTAATGGATTTGGAATTGTAACTGTTGAATTTAGAGGAATTTAACCTGCATTAGCGTGGAAGGAGAGTGGAAAACAATTTAGGAAAAACCAACCCAGATCAGCCGACTAAGATTCGAACCTCGATTCCCCCGTCCTCGGCAGTTTGATATAACACAAAACTAGCGCGTTAGCCAACTATGCCACCGAAGCAGGTAAAAAGACTGTGTAAATTACTGAAAATTATGAGAATTAATGAATTAAGAACAACATTATTAGGATGTTGAGCCGTCTTCTAAATCCTAGTAAGAATAATTAGGACTTGTATTTTTACCTTTTGAAGTAACGGCGTATAACATGAAAACACACGGAAGTACAAAAAGAATCAAATCAAAAATCATTTTTAGGAAAAAAAATGAACACACGAATAGACACGAGTAAATTACCAGATGATATTAGCAACAAACAGGTATTGGATTTAGCCGCTCATTTAAAAGTGTGTAAGAGAAATCATTAATCATTTTTTAAATACGCAACCCAACATGATAAAGTCGTCAAGGAAACCAAATAAAAGGTGGGAGATTGGGCGTAGTCTCACCAATGTTGTGTTGAAGAAAGAGAATATTAAGAAATTTCAGACAAAGTCTACCGGTTCTTCTCAAATTTTGTAAGTGCTAATTAAAGTCACTGTCAAATTACAATTGCCTATAATGGAATTTAAAATATGTATCAACATTTGGTTGGTGGAAAAGTGGGATTTAAAGCTCGACTACAACAACAACTCAAACTAGGTGAGCCTGACGTTTAGTCCACATGACCACCGATTTGGGGTAATATGAGGATTTGTATAGTTGAACATACAGTAAGTACAGGGCTAGAAGGGGATTTTGGAAAATACAAACTTTTTCTGTTAACATTAATTTAATTTTACTTTAATATTATTACTGTATCGGTATTAAAATTATCTATCAAAAGTGGCAGCTCCAGACTTAACATTTGGCAATAATAAAGTAATATAAGTATATTTTATAGCTTTATTACTTTATCCACGCATTTTCTTCAATTATAGCTCGTAAATGAGTACAATATTTGTAACAAATTTAGTTTTAAGTTCAAGTAGGCTACATAATTATATTATTTTAAGGTTGATTTTTTAAGTGAGTCTTTAATGTCCATAACGATAGTTTCAAGAGCTAGGTTGAATACAGATGAATACCTTTTCTTTTGCAATAGTTTGCATATTGAAATACAGTAGACCTTAATCGAGCACTATATTGTTTTTAAAAGTTGCTCTCATGAAAAGAAATACTCTATTAAGCCATAGAATCAATATGGCCTTGAATGAAGATCCTATCTTTCTTGAGTGATAAAAATCCATAGCACAGCTTCCTTCGGAAGGGAAGTAAAGCCGTCGGTACCGTGTCGATTGTGGCATGTTAAAGAACCATGGGGGGTCTGGGAAAATAGCTAGTAGGCCCTTTCACTCTCACTCATAGACATTCTCGTATTCTGATGCAATCAGTTGGTTCACAAAGTGTACCTTAAATACCTCAGATTAGTAAAATAAATAAGATCTTGCTATATATTTGACAAAAATAGGTTTATCTATGGGTCAGGGGCCATTATTAAATTACGCGTTTTTTTTGGTGGGGTCAGTATTTTATTAAGTTTTATCATGGAAGGGGGCAGAACCCCTCTTATGTAAAGTTTTTTATAGATTTTTATCGCGAGGGAAAAAAACATAAAATTTTGAAATGCTTCATTTTCATTCATTAGTTAACTCCACTCTAATCACTCAATTTCACTGTTTTATAGAGATAATTGCAATATATGCATCATATTTTGTACAAGAGTTATAAAACACATGAAAAATGACATTTAATTTTAATAATAATGAAAGTAAATGTGATTAAAATATAAATAATTAATAATATATATATATATATATATATAATAATTATTGATAAAAAAATTGCAATTATTTATTTCTCTTCAAATATTAAATATAAATAAAATTGTATTATCTAAACGTTGATTTTGAAATTTCATTTAACGTTTTATAACTTCGCAAGGATATCAAATTAAATGTTGGAGCAAAGAAGATGGAACTGTTGTGTTGCTTCCTACTACGACATTTGGTGGGAAGTAGAAGCTCCCAAATTAAATATAATATTATTATTACAAATAAACATGAGTTGATTCCATACCAACAATAAGTAACTGTAACTAAACATTTATTGATAAGATTTTTGTGGAGTACACAAATAATGAAATCGAACAAATAGTACATTATCATTTTTTTTACAAACATATTTAAACATAGAAAAAATGTAATTGTTTTCTCAAAGAAAAAGAAATTATTCACATCAAAACGTGACTGAATAGAAGTTAGTGTAACTTAATAAATGAGCAAAGTAATTCTAATCTACCAACAGTTTTTCACAAAAAGTGAATGCACTTGAATTGAAAAGCAGAGCGATATTAATAGATATGTCAGGAAGCGGTCACGTGACAACATATTAGTAATAATAATAATAATCAATAACTATTCATTAAATATTAATATGCTAGAACGTAATTAATTAATATTATTAATTAGCCTAATTATTATTAATTAATCATAATACTATAATTAATTACTATAGTATTATATTTTTATTATCAGAATAATATTACCGTCTGTTAGTGAGCAAATAATTTATTACTAGTTAATATTTATCATTATTATTATTATTTTTATTATTATTATTATTAAATAGTGTGCTTACTTGCAAACCAGATATTGGTAATTATGGAAAACTAAGAGGTAGATAAGAGCTTATTTTTGGCAATAAAAACCTCAAGTTTTGTCCATTAGCGAATAAAGGGATGACTGTAGAGTCGAAGGTGCCCGTGCCCAACCACTGCCTGATTGACGGTCAGTCTGGGAGAATATTCAATCAAAACTGCTCTGATTTACTTATATTTAATTTGTATGAATGCTTTACATTGGGCAATATAAAGGTTCAAAAACTAATTTTATGCTGATGCCGTCATATTTGAAATATGAAATTAATTTTCGTACCCCGTCCTACTACCTGTTCAGGTTATACGGATTTATGTACTAGATACGCTATTGAGTTAGGGATTAAGAGGGTTGAATTTAGAGGAAGTCTACCCGCATTTGCGTGGAGGGAGAATTGAAAACCTTTATGGAAAAAACACCCTAAGTATACCCGACCAAGATTCAAACTTGGAACTCCTTGTCATTGGCAATCTAGTCTAACGCTAGAGCGACACCTTAGACCATGCGGCCACCGGAGCAGCTAACTATGCAATTAATTAATTCCATAACACCTGGGGGTATCTGGTGGTTCTTGAATTCTAATTGTGTTTTCGACTAATGACCTAGTAACTAACTGTATACCAAGGGATTTCAAGGGCAGGAAGGAAGTTTGAGTTGATGGAAAACTGCGGTCTACTCATCACTTGCTACTAATTGCTTCCTCTTTGGCGATAGCACCACGCCCCTTTATTATCTTCCCGGACGTCGTTTAATCAAGGTGGACACCTACCGGAGCGCGTTTCAGATCAGAAATTCCACATTATTTAAGAAGATGTCTGTAATTTTTTTTTTTAACTGTATGCTATTCACACCAAAATTGAGGCGACAGATATTAACAGGTCCTTATTGAATTAATAAACAGACTCTTTTTAAGTTTTATAGTTTTAAAAAAAGTATATGAAAAGGTATAATTCTCATAGACGTTTTACTTTGAATGACGCTAATCTGAGAGTAAAGTACCGATTAGCTATCATTCCTCAAACAAATAAATTAATTTTTAATAGGGTCAAAACAATAAATTTAAATATTTACTTATTTATCACCGCGTCTTAATCCGTTCGGGTTATACGCTTATGTTGCGCTAATGGATTAGGAACTGGGAAGGTTGGTTTAGTTTAAATGAACCGGAATTTGAGTAGATAAGTGGATGAGTAGATGAGTGGATAACCATTTGAGAAAGACAACCCCCAGTTCAACTGACAGAGATTCGAACCTTGATCTCCCCATCCTCGGCAGTCAAGCTCAGCAAGAAACCAGCGCGTTAACCAACTACGCCACCAAGGCGGGTAGTTTTAATATAATTTGAGAATGTATCTGATTGTTTTTATGTCTAGGAACGTCCGTTTTCAATAGCTATCCTGGAGCGTGAGGATATTTCACTTAGAGTAGGTGGCACCCTTAAGTATGCTTAAAGGTTATACGGCTGAGTTTACGGTAATAAAAAAAAGGGATAGTTCTGATGTGTATACTGTCCAATACATCAAGTTTGTTTAAAATTTAAAGACTTACAGTTGAATCTTAACGTGGCAAATCTAGCCGATAATAAATACCAGTAGCAAAATCTTTTGGCAGAGAATGGTTGAACTATGAAAGCGTCAAGTAATTTGATTGCGAATATTAAAAAATATATAATTAAATCCGTATACAACAGTTATTTAAGCTACCTGTGCAGGATTTCAAAAGAGGAAGGCGCAGCTCTAGCTATTTTGGTCAGACTAAGTTTAGATTCAGTACAACTCATATGGCCAGTTTCATAGTCAAACCTAGTACTCCTCAAGATTGGTGCTATAATAAATACAAGACAACATCTACCTAGACCGAATGGAATGGACCAGATTCATATGCGAAACTGGCCCATTTCATTCAAGTCTAGGTAGTCGTCGTTTTGTATTAGCGGGTGTGATGGGTAGCTAGTTGTTAAAATAAAAGCGTACACATGAAACATACTGATTAAATTTTGACTCAAATCGATTGTTTTTATATCTAGAGTGGCTTAACCATTTTTTCTAAAAATAATTATGCTTTATAAAAGAAGTTTTGAACGAATACTAAAAAAAACTGCTTCAGTGGCCGCATGGTCTAAGGCGTCACTCTCATGTTAGACTGAACTGCCAATGACAGGGATATCAGGGTTAGATTCAGGTTGGGTGCACTGAGGGTGGTTTTCCTAAATGGTTTTCCATTTTCTTCCATACAAATGCGGGTGTATTTCCTCTCAATTAAACCTTCCACATTCCTAAACCATTAGTGTAATTAGTTAGGCGTATAACCCGAACGGGTAGTAAGACGTGGTGCTAATAAAATAATAAAAAACTATAAGGATGGGGAAGGTTGAATTTAGAGGAAGTTTGTACCAACATTTAAATGAAGTGAGAGTGGAAAATTATTTAGAGAAAACTACATGTAGCCTACCCAACAGGGAAACAAACTCTAATCTCCCCATCATCGGCAGTCCAGTCTATTGTGAGAGTGGCACCTTAGACCGTAAGTCCGTAAGACCGTAAGTGGGTATTGAAGATGTTTTACTTTCACGCTCTCTTAATGAATATTAGATTACCTGTGGTCTAGGGATAAGGTGTCGGGCTTCGATGATGGGGGTCCGGGGCTCAATCCTCGGTCCCAGCACAGATTTATCTGATTGCCAAACCCTTCTTTCACCTTTGACAAGACGTGTATTAATCACAACTTGTGAATGTGTGGAATGCCAGGCATCCACCGTGGTTCGGATCCCACATTATACTGTAGGTCCTCCATTTCATCTCACAATCCCCCTACCATTACACATTGGCGTAAGTGCGTATAGCTTGAATGGGTAGTAAGACGCGGAGCTAATAATAATAATAATAATAATAGTGAATATTCGTAAATTTTAAAAATCACACCCAGACACGGCAATCGAACCAGGGACTATTGGCTTAGCCTGCCGATGCTCTACCAGAGCTATCCAGGATTCATCCCGTGCTAAGGATAAATATTCACGCATATTTTAAGGCAGAGTCTGTGGTGTATGTGTGTAAATAAACAGCTACCAATGAGCTATCATAAATAATTTATACCACAGCTATCACTCGCTGACTCGGGGGTCGGCTTTATGATGCCGAGTACAATAGCATTTGTACATAAAAGTAAATAGCATGAAGTTGAAATAAGTTTCGTACAGATTTTTTTGGTGTCTTTTTATCACCACATCTTGCAACCCGTTTGGGTTATAAGCTGTTCGTACAGTTAATCGTACATGAATAGAGAATATTAGAAAATGGAAATTATCTTTTAGTTACTCAGCCGGGTGAATGTGGTTGGAGGGATATATCTCAGAAATGTATGTGGAAACACTCTTATGGACAGAATCAGTATTAAATGTGTGCTGAAGATGTCCGGTTTGAAAGGGAACCCAATAGATCATTGTGAAAGAAGAGTCTTACGTTTGTTTGGGCATGTTGAGAGGATGAGTGTGGATCGAGTGAAGAAGCAAATATGTGAAAGTAGAGTGTGTGGATCAAAAGAAAGGCGTAAGCCATGTAAGACGCGGTTAAATGTGGTAAACGAATGTGTAAAAAAAAAAATTAAGAGCTTTGAGAATAAAAAAGCATGTGTGACTCGGTATATTGATGTTGTTGAAGCGGAGGAAGTATGCAAGGATAGGGAAGTGTGGAGAAAGTTAGTGAGGATGGAATAAGTAAACAGTTATTTTTTGAATTAGATAAACAGTTTCTTGCCTACACCATAAGGGAACGACGTGATTATGTGTGTATGTATGTATATATGTATGTATGTATGTATGTACGTACGTATGTGTGTATGTATGTATGAATGTGTTATGTATGTATGTATGTACGTACGTATGTATGTATGTATGTATGTATGTATGTATGTATATATGTATGTATGTACGTATGTGTGTATGTATGTATGTGTTTATGTATGTATGTATGTATGTGTGTATGTATGTATGTATGTATGTGTGTATGTATGTATGTATGTATGTGTTTATGTATGTATGTATGTATGTGTGTATGTATGTATGTATGTATGT
>CABEEJ010002100.1:41997-76976 GCA_901482245.1 Timema douglasi
AGCTAGTTCTATCCAGTGCAACTCATTACACCCTATCCCTATCTTGAACTAGTTATATCCAGTTCACCTCATTACACCCTATCTCTATCTTGAACTAGTTATATCCAGTTCACCTCATTACACTCTATTCCTATCTTGAGCTAGTTCTATCCAGTGCACCTCATTACACCCTATCCCTATCTTGAACTAGTTCTATCCAGTTCACCTCATTACACTCTATCCCTATCTTGAACTAGTTCTATCCAGTTCACCTCATTAAACTCTATTCCTATCTTGAGCTAGTTCTAACCAGTGCACCTCATTACACCCTATGCCTCTCTTGAGCTAGTTCTATCCAGTGCACCTCATTACACCCTATCCCTACCTTGAGCTAGTTCTATCCAGTGCACCTCATTACACCCTATCCCTATCTTGAGCTAGTTCTATCCAGTGCACCTCATTACACCCTATCCCTATCTTGAGCTAGTTCTATCCAGTGCACCTCATTACACCCTATCCCTATCTTGAGCTAGTTCTATCCAGTACACCTCATTACACCCTATATCTTTCAGGTCCATCCTAATATTACTCTCCCCTCTTCATCTAGGTCTTCCCATTATGTTTGCCAGTCATTACTCTGAACGAGGTTCTAAAATCTCCCATTCGTGCTGCATGTCCTGCCCATCGTAATCTACGAGACTTGATTATCTTAACAATGTATTGTGAAAAGTACAGGGTATGTAACTCTTCATTATGTAACCTCAACTACACATTAGCCCAATATCTTTTTGGACCAAATATATTCCTAACCACCTTGTTTTAGAACACCTTAGATTAGTTTTCGACGTGTAGGTTAAGATACCACGTTACCCACCCATAGAGAGCAACCGGTAAAATTATTGTTTTGTATTTCTGAGTTTTACATTCCTGGAAATCCGGCAATATGTCAATAATTTACTGGTCGAGTAATAGCGTTCCTTTACCGACTGTATTATTTTCCTAATTTCCAGTATAATAATCGTTACTGCTAGTCAAAATTGTTCCTAAATATTTAAACTCATTAACCATGTCAAATGATCTGATGTTCGAAAAAATCTCTAAATTATTGTCCCCAAGCTGTGTTGTCTGTGTCATATCATATACCGTTACTTGGGTCTTTTCAAAATTCATTTCCAAAACTATTTCCTTACTAGCCTCTATTAAAATTTCTGAATTACTTGCAACAGCTTCCTTACTAACAACAACAACAACAAAGTCAAATCATCGGCGTTTCCTAAAAACTGTATTGTTTAAGGTCAACCCTTCCCCACTATCTTACATTACCCTAGTAGCATACTTTAGGTTAAATTAAAAAGTAATGAGGAAAGTGCATCTCCTTGTTTCGACCCGTAATTTATTTCGAAAGTATTTGATAGATAACATCCAACCCGTACCCCGCAACGCGTATCAATCAAACATACGTCACCTAGCTTGACAAGTTTTATGGGTATCCCGATCTTAACTAAAATGTCATGTAATTTATTTATTTTAATTGGATATTATATATTTTTTAAATCTATGTATAATTGATAAATCGTCATGTTGTGTTCCCACTTTTTATTTCCTAGTATTTGCCGAATAGTAAGAATCTGACCCGTTATTGATTTATTTCGTCGATATCCACAATGGTCACAAATTATTTGATTTCCTCTGCACATGGAGTCAATCTCATTTGAATTATGTTGGATAAAATTGTATGGCATGTTTTTAGTGGTGGTATACCTTTATAAGTATCGCAAATGTGGGTACACTTCTTTAAATTCAACCTCCCTAATTCACCAGCGTAATTACTACATCTTCATATGTGTACATCCTGAACAGGTGGCAAAACGAGGTGCTAATATATATATTTATAATTTATATAATTATATCATATATATAAATAATTCACCTTTTTTTATTCTAACAATGGTTAAGGAAGGTAAAGAGCTCTCACATTACGAACATTAACATTCATTATACCACAACAATGATAATGCTAACAAAGGTGTCAGCTTCATCTTGTCTGAGCCATCGATAACAAGGCCAGGGCTCAAATCCCGACTGTATATAATAAGTGAGGCTATCAAAAATTGTACCTCACTCTCGCTCTATGCAAATGCGATTATCCTACCATTAAAATACACCTTCCTTGTTTACAGCTAGTGTACTCAATTCTTGTAAAGCTGCAGATATCTTGAACAACTTGGGATGAAATTATTTAACAGTTAAAACCAAATCAATCCACGTTAGATAAATTCACAAACTTTATACAGCCTGTACAGAATAAGGCCTATATTATATATTTTAATAAGTTAATATATTCATTAATGCACTTTTTATTTTTTTTAAATATAAATGGTGTATTTTTAATACTTTACAATAAGAATATCTAATGTCAAGAGATGTAATTAGAATGCATAAATTAGAATTAACTAAACCTGACTATTATATCTGGTAATTGCCAGCAGGGTTGTTGAATAGGTTTAATTACACTCCCAATGTAACCCGGGAGATTGGGATCTACCTTGGTAGTGCAGCGACTATAAATTATGGTATAATCGTACCGAAACATGTTGGCAAGAATTGAATCAGCTTTATTTTAATCACCGATCACTTGCTAAAAGGAGTAATGGGACTAAACAAGAATAAGACTTAGATTCTACACTTAACTTATTTTAATTACCTAAGTTTATTCACAGTTCTAGACTTTTCAATCACATTATTTTGTACCACTTTGAAAGACGCTATTTCTACTAGATTAATTAAATTAATTAAATAACATCAGTGTTTGACTTTAAAAACATGTGTTATCCTCAATTTTTGTTCTAGATATTTTTAATTATTATAATATGTTGTATATGTTATGTTTTGAATAGTCATCAATTTATGATCTAATAATTGTTGTCGATGATTTTATTATATATTTTTAAACTTATCTTGATTCTTGACATATTTATGCTTGTTGTAAGCACAGCTTAGCGGTTTTTAACATTAACGTATATCAATTTCAACTCTTTAATATTACCTATTTAACATTTCATTAATTCATTAGTGTAAAATAACCTTTTACTTTATATTGCTAATCTTAAGTTTTTATCTAAGTCTTAACCATAATCATTACTACTCCTTACTTCATTATTACTTAGAATGTTTTCTAAAATGCTAAATTACTGTGGTTAGCTATCACATTCATACATTACCATATGTTTTCATCACAGTTATCCAAAGTGATAGATGTCAGCTGTTGGCTAAGAGATGTATTAGGAATTATTTCTAGTAGCTTTTTGAGCTGTCATCCAAGTAAATTAACGTTGTGAATGTATTATAGTTCCCCTTTCGGGAAAATTAACCGTGGTACCAGCCGAGAATAGAGCCCGGGTCCTCTAGGCTAACCACAGGGCCGGTTATTTTGATTTCTCTATTTTAATGAATCTTAATGTAGTTTCTCAATAGCATAACAAAAATATTGTATTTACAATCATACTAGTTAATGATGCAAAAATAAATTTAATTCGTTTAATTTGTATGGCTGCTACGATATTATTTCAAACATGAACAGAATATATTTCCTGTATGTTGTGTGAACTGGCCTTTAATAATCTGGAACCATTCCTATAATTCTCATTGGCTGATACGTCTCAGGTTAAAGGTTTGTTTATTTATGCTCAAGTTCATGCATAATGCGTAAAATGTTGAAGTTAAATCAACTTTATGTATTGTGCAGTATTCACTGTTTTGTTTGTTTGTGAAGGCTATCATGAAAAGTAATATAAATATTGTCAACTCTATACACTACTCGTAATTAGTTATGGGCTATGCCCATATCATTAACGGATAGAGATCAAACATATATGTTGTGTGTGTCCGCCCGAAATACCTGATTATTTACACTAACAGGGTAGGGATGCACTAGTTTGAATTTAGAAGAAAACTAACGGGGTCTAGGGTTTAGCTGGAATGAATTTAGAACACTAACGTAGTGTTGGGATCAGTTAGGTTGGATTTAGAAGAACACTAACGGGGTTTAGGGATCGGTTAGGTTAGATTTATAAGAACACTAACGGGGTATAGGGATCGGTTAGGATGGTTTTACTAGAACACTAACAGGGTGTAGGGATCAGTTAAGTTGGATTTACTAGAGCACTAACGTGGTGTAGGGATCAGTTAGGTTGAATTTAGAAGAACACTAACGGGGTGTAGAGATCAGTTATGTTGAATTTAGAAGAACACTAACGGGGTGTAAAGATCAGTTAGGTTGGATTTAGAAGAACACTAACGTGGTGCAGGGATCAGTTATGTTGAATTTATAAGAACACTAACGGGGTATAGGGATCGGTTAGGATGGTTTTACTAGAACACTAACAGGGTGTAGGGATCAGTTAGGTTGAATTTAGAAGAACACTAACGGGGTGTAGGGATCAGTTATGTTGAATTTAGAAGAACACTAACGGGGTGTAGGGATCAGTTATGTTGAATTTAGAAGAACACTAACGGGGTGTAAAGATCAGTTAGGTTGGATTTAGAAGAACACTAACGTGGTGCAGGGATTAATCAGGGTGGACTTAGAAGAACACTAACGTGGTGTACGGATCAATTAGGATGAATTTAGAAGAACACTAACGGGGTGTAGGGATGAGTTATGTTGAATTTAGAAGAACACTAACGGGGTGTAGGGATCAGTTGGGTTGGATTTAGAAGAACACTAACGGGGTGTAGGGATGAGTTATGTTGAATTTAGAAGAACACTAACGGGGTGTAGGGATCAGTTGGGTTGGATTTAGAAGAACACTAACGGGGTTTAGGGATCAGTTAGGTTGGATTTAGAATAAAAGTACAATGGTTAGCATTGAATAAATATATAAAATAATTTAATAAAATATATCTCAGTACACCCTTATGAGATTCGAACTCATCTAGTCCAGTCATCATAAAAACACCAGACTATATGATAGTGACTGACGTTTTGTCCGGGTGCTCACATAAGGCGTGGGTCCATCTAAACTAAATGTTTGTGTCAGTGGTCAGACAAATTAAACTTTTTTGTCACCCTTTCTAAAACCACCCTCCCCCTTCTTAGTCTTGTTCATAAATCATAACAGGACCAATAATAATTACAGCAGGGATATAAAGTGATATTAAGTGTCCCAGAATTAATGCTGTGTTCCAGGTTCATCGGTCTCTCGCAAACAGATTAGAAGAGTAATTTCAATAGATCTCCAATTTAACGACTCAAAAAGTCTTAAAAAAAACCTCTCCAATGAGCCAAACCACATGTCAATAAATATCATGTTTAATGGTTTGATACAATCACAGCGGAATTAAGAAAAATATATTTGTAGAAGAGTTTGAAAAATATTTTTAAATCAATAGCTAAGGGCATACATATTGTTTTCATTTTGGGAAATTTTGATTTCTGAGGAAAAACTAATATACTTTTAATTCAAGTTATTGGTATACAGACTTTTTTTTAGATATAGAGCAGCTTTAAGCTGACATGTTAAATTTGGAATCATGTTATTTATAAACATTCTCTTTGCCTAGCTATTTGTATTGATAGCAAAAATGTGTTTTTTTCAAATTTTTAAATAATTATTAGAGCTATTACTAATGCAATGTATAGATAAAGTATTGTGAAACTTATTTAAGTATTAATTTTGATTAAAAAAATGTACTATTGCCCCCGATTTAAAAGCATTGTGTTTTGATTTGTCTTTCGAACTATATCTGTCCATACATTTCTGCAAATCCTAAACAATTTGGCACTTATTTTTCAAAAGAAAATCCAAACTTTGTATGTATAGCAGATTGATATTATTTAACACAATGGTCAAACCTTTTCATTCAATTTCTGGTTTAGGGTTAATCACTACCTTTGTTTAGTATATCATAACAAATTAGCACATTTTGGAAACAAAGGTATCATGTATGTTTATAATTTGTCGCTCACGTTTACCTGAATGAAAGGAAATGCATTTTGTTCCTGTCGTATCAAGCCAATAAATATTATAGTTTTAAATTATGCTTAGATATTATACAGTACATGTTACTCCACAATAATAGATAGTTAAATTCAACATCAACAATGCAAGTGAACAAATCTTAACATATTCACATGGCTTTGTAGTAGCTTTAAAATGTCAATAAATACATTTTTAATTCTCTCAAATATGATCTTATTGATATTAGTGTGATAAGCCTTGATTAAAATTAAAATAAAAATTGTAATTGGAATACAGCTACAGTGATGTTCCTACTTTTAAAAACAAATATTTTAGTACATTTTACACAAACAAACACACACACAAAAGTGAAAATTGTGTCAAAGCCCCCTGTTGCTTAACTAAACAAACTAGGTCTTATTTGGGCGATAAACTGGTTATGCAAAACAAAAGCATCCAACAGCTTGGCTATATTAAAAATGTTGTAACATAGGCCCTTTTTGTCTGGAAAAGGGTGAAGACCCTGTCAAATCTTTAAAGTCCTTTTGTGTGGAGTGGGAATATCTACTTAACATTTTGAGCAAATATTTGGATTATGACTAATTTGTTTAGGGTGTCTGAAATTTTACCTAATATAACTGATATAAATAAGTAGACCAGTAGCCTCTCATGATTAAAATTCTTAGGCAAGCTTGGAAGGGGTGCTCCCGAGCTTATAAGGAGGTCCTGGATTTTAAAAAAAAATCTTTTATGCTTTAAGAGGCTATTTGGAGGTGTTTTTTACTTTCTCGCTATCTTAAAGGTAGATTAAATATTGTGATCATTAAAAAAAATTGAACTCAAGATTTTGATGAATCCTGATGTTTCATGACCCCTTGAATCTGAAAAAGTGGTTTTTAATATCCGTCTGTCTGTGTCTGTCTGTCTGCCTCCAACTAGAGCTTAAACGTTTTTTACCGATTGGGCTAAAACTTGATATCTAGGGTTTTCATAGGGTTGCCCGAGGCGTTATTGGTTTAAGGGTAGATTACTGAAGGGCAAAAAGAGAAAAAGTCGATTTTCTCCAAATTGGCTCCAACGATTTTGATTAAATTTAATTTCAAAACATTTCTAAATATTCCAAACAAAATGTTTAATTTCAATATTTCGGCAAACTGACTTTAAAGGCTCCGGTCTGGGGAGTAAATTCTCTTCTTTCTTTTTTATCATATCTCTGAAACTATTTGAGATATGAAATTACTTATTATTGCAAATATGTAGATCTATTTATGATACAAATATTTTATTTGAATCAAATTTTTATAAAACCAATCAATTTCAAGCTATACGCAAATATATATATTTTTTAACTTTTCGAACACTAAAGGTAAAGTATTGCGGCCGTGAAAAAAATCTAACCTGAAATTTTCAGCGTTAGCTGACCCTTCGAAACCTAAAAAGTGGTCTTTGCTTTGAGATAATAAATAGCTTATCAATGTAATATTGTATTATTAAAAATTAAAAACTTTTATAAGAAATATATTTTTATAAAACCAAGTGTTTCTCAGATATTGGGAAATATATTAATACAATTTTGTGAGTTGTAAAGAGATACTACTTAAGTTTCAACGCAATAATTCTCCATTGCCAAAGAGTAATTAAATATAAGTAAATCTCTCAAAAAGTTTGTTGTTTTTCCTTAAACCTTTTAGTAGAAATGTTTGTACAACAATGATCTATCTCCATTTTAGACTCAATAGTCAATATTTACATTTTTTATTGGTCAAAATTTATAAATGAGGAATTTAATAGCAATGCGATGACCTGAAGATGTGCAACACCTAATAAAATGTCGAAAATTTTAACAAGTAGTCAAAATTTGAATACGAAGTGTTGATCCTCTTGGACCCAATATTGATATTTTTTATTGGTCCAAACATTCAAATGAAGACATTAATTCTTTAAAAATAAAATTATTAAATATAAAACCAGGACTCAAAAAATGTTTTGCAAAAGTATAGTGCAATTTATGCTTGTGTTTTCTAGTGTATATTATTTTCTTTCACATATATTACGAGTTTTGAGTAAATATCTCCATTTTTTAAACACTAGATTGAGAAAGTCTGTGTGGAGTTACTTATCATTTATTTTAATGATAGTTGTGGCTTTGGGTGTCCTGTTCTGTGATTTACATTATTGTGTTATTACTTACTGTAGACATATACTTATAAACTTTCATTTTTTGGCTTTCACTGATACACACATTAAAACAAAAGCCCCTGCTACAATAAACTCTACCAACTCTAAAGTTCAATATCCTGGTCACATGAATTGCAAACAAATTTTAGCCAGTGACACGGCATTTGTTATTGCATACAATATTTGAAAAAAAAAGGTGTTTTTGCCCTTTATATGGAAAAATGATTGAATATTTTGGAAAGTATTGGTATTTAATGTAAATAATTTTAAAATGATTCCTAAATATTATAAAAATAAATAGGGATTTTTTTTCAATTTGTTTTATATTGTTTTAAAATAGTTGAAAACCTTTATATTTGGGGTTTAACCGCCTTCATTTATAATTAGTTGTTTGTTTTCAAGCATTTAGCTGTTTTACTTCCAATCACTCTTTTTTTTTTTTTAGTAACTGTCTATCAGACAGATTTTCTTGTTTACAACTCAAAAGTTGTACGATAAAAATGGCTGATATAGGACGCCTATTTCCTGAAATTGTATACAATAAGTTGTGCAAAGCAGATCTTGAACAAATTTTGGTGTTCACACGACGCCATCTTCAGGGTGCTACTTCTTGTACAACTTTATGAACACAAAGTTGTGTCGTGTGTACCGGGCTTAAATATGTGTAGGCATGGGGTCAGTACCTTGACAATTACTTTCCCCCTTTCATGCCATACCATCCCTATATGTTTTTAAAGGGGAAGAGAGGGGTAGTGACTTCAGTTCTAGTCATCATCTTTCGGGCAAGAGAAGTCGTAGCTTGGCTGTTTGTATTTTTACCTGAAATTCGCAGCTCTTCCCCTTATCTCCCCCTCCGTAATCTAAGATACCATAAATAAGAACTACACTAGCTAGAGCAATGGGATGAAAGTAGGACAAATACTGACTTTCAACCACCATTAGATGGACTAGTGCACGTCTTGCACGCATGTTACGGTCACTGCCATGTATGTTGTTTTTTTTCCAAACCCATTGATGCTTTTATTACATTTAAATGATTGCCAGGAGAATATTTTTGCAATTTTGCAAACATTAAATAAAATAATAACATAACTTCAATCAAAGGCAAGAAGTGCTCGTCTTGCTTGCCCTGACGCGATGCCACTGAGGTAGGTAATATCACTAACACAGTCGCACTTTCAAAACTTGGTCTTTTTTTAACCTCTTCACAGATACATTTTTACTCTGAAAGTAAAATTCTAAAATATGTGTATTTTTTCAACTGGTAAGAAAGTAATACTCTGTCAAACTTTTATTAAAATGTAAATTTATCATTAAGATTTCAAAGCATAAACATTTTTAAAATAAATATAAATCATCAAGGTCTTTGGTTAATAACTTTCCAATCAACTTTTACCACAGAAAAATATAAGTGTAAAATACTAATTAATAAAAATATGATGGTAATTTTCCATTGATTTAACAAAATTTGGGGATAACAAAAAATTTAAAATACTAATGATTTTAAAATTACAATAATGTAGTTTTAAAAATATAAAAGTATGCAAAACTTTACTTATACATTTTAAAATAAAATTGTAGAGAAATGGGTTATCTTATTGGCTGATGGTAGAGTACTATAAAATTTATTTTTAAACAACACTGGTTTGATTAAAGCTTAATATGTTGCAATGACAGAACTACTTGTTCATCTTATTACTTTTGCAGAACGTATTTGATAGTTTATTCTTTTAGCCAAACACATTATAATAGCTTTTTTTTAAATCACTTTAGATTAATGAATACTCGGATAAGCATCTTTTTCTGGTGGAACCACCTTAGTGGTTGCAGTCTGTCTAAGACATCGGTCGGAATAAACTGGTTTCCTGGTGAAAGGGAGGTAGAGGTTTGAATATCGACCGCATGTATTGAGGTGTATTTTTCATAAATAGCTTGCCACTCTACCCTTCACAGAAACATTTCCCCTGAATCGTATCCTCCTCCTCCCTGTGTAAATGTGTGTCTTGCCCATAAAAATTAGTAAGACACAAAACATGGAGGGGAAGGGTAAAAGACTACATTTTAATTTTATCAGGTTTATTTAAGTAACGTGAATTTCATCCCTTCCCTCCAGCTGTATAGAGGATATTCTAAGTAAAGTCAAGTCATGAATCTACTTCACTGTAGGTTTTTACTCACTTTATTGGGTGTCATCCAAAGTTAGTTTAAGAATATTAAAATTGTTGCCGAGAGGAGTTCAATGTTCCTAAACAAACATAGAAGATTTGAAAGATGTACAAGTATGATTTAGAGTTTGATTCATTTTTTATTAGGTAGTTAAAATTCATACTCTTTTAGAAAAAAAAGAAACATGTTTTATGTGGTCAACTATTATAGCATCCATCATTGGGTTTGATTTAGGGGGTGAACTTCCACCTATGGAAGAGTAGATTACAAACATAAAATTAAAACTTTAAAATCCAGTTTAAATAAAATCTTTAAATCCAGACACTTATTACAATATTAATTGAAAGGATGATATTTCTAACATAAACAGTGCTAGTTGAAGAGTACAATCCGACGCCTTAGTTCAGTTGGTAGCATGTTTGTCTACTGAGCTGAGAGTTCCGGGTTTGATTCCCAGCATGGCCGAGAAATTTATCAATGGTGAAATGTGGGTTTATCCTTTCACATTGATGAATTAACGGCCGGGGACTGGATGTTGTGCCTGTCCTAGTGTTAAGTTAGATTATAAGGCATATGAAGCTACGACAGGCCTAGTCAGCCAATAATGGAAAATATATGGCTTGAATAAAAAACTGACCTAGACTGGACCTAGGCTGGAAACCGTAATGTAAAGTAAAGTTGAAGAGTATTGAGGTGAAAATGATAACAATGAATTATGTTTTATAACAGTTATTTTAGTTACATACAAATTATTTAAGTTACATATAAAGATACAAAACTACATTTTAGTGTCTGGTATTTATATTTACAAGAATTCCAACATCCTTTTGGTAGATTGAGATAAAGATCCATATAAAACTTTGTTTTTCAGTATTATTTATTTCCTTGTCTTACTTTTTTTGATGACAGAAAAGTGGCTAATATACCACAAAGTTCATGAGGTCTGAAATGGAATAAATATATCATTAATAAATGCCGACAGTCAGTCACAAGAAGTATTTCCAAACTCTAGCTAAAAAAATGTACTTTATAATTAAGAGTATTGAGAATTTTATGTACCATAATTGGGTTGTGAAATAAAAGTGTCATAGTTAATACTCATAGATACAAAAGCAATTATACTTTCTTTAAATTATGTTTCATGTTACTTATTTATCTAAAGTACTTTATCTTTTCTAAAGTTTAACTTAAAGAGTGGTGCAATAATAAGTGGTTACATTATACCCATACAAATGTATCCAACAAAATACTTGTATAAGATTAAAACCATAGTAAAAAACTTAATCCAACCTATGAGAAAATGCTTCTAAATACTATAAAAACATCCTCTAAGGCAGGCATGTCGAACTTGCAGCCTGCCGAGCTTATAACCAAATACTGTTCAATATGACCTGATCTATGATTCTGTGCCGCCCGCAGGGCTTTTAATGACCTACCATTCAATTCAGACTGACTTCTTTTCATAACTGTGACTGTATGGTAAGTACCTATGAGTAAGAAAGAGGTAGAGATAGATGGCAGGTGGGAGAGTGGAAGCAAGCGATGATCCGCTATAGTGACTCAATCTTATCCACCTTTTGAGAAACTTAGCTGATAACATTTGCACAGTAATCTCATTACAGAGCATGCCCGAAACAATGTAAGGTTTGAGAGTATGGATGGGATAGAAGAGGTAAATTGGTATTTTAACCCTTCAAACTTCAAGATATATATATATATATATATATATATCCCCCTAACTAAGCATGCAAAAAAAACTAGTAAATAAAGTGTGAAATTTGGATATTTGGCATTATTTTGGGGAAACAAGCAAAATTTAGCTTTGCTACTGGCATAATATTGCTTGTTATCCACCATAGCAAAGGGTTATGTGATTTCAATTTATTCTAATTGTTTTAGGTTAAATATAAATAAGAGGTAACATAAACATAGTTTGGACAAAATTCAAAGTGAGATATATTTTATTGTATTTTGTAAAGGGTGACCTGTTAAAAAAGCATCAAATAGTGTGACCCTCAAAATGTTTATTTAAAAAAATTTAAAACAGAAAATCTAAGAGGAGGGTTATGTGTTTCAGAAAAAGTGGGAGTTGGAATATTTTGTACACAAAAGTCTTTTATATAAAATAAACAGTGTTTGAAAGGCATCATTTTCATTTTATTAGTTTGGCCGGTAGGTCAGCTCCAAATAAAAGGTTCCAAATTTCTGGGAAAAAATAAAGGTGACTCCTAATATTTTATATGATAAAATATATATTTTTAATTGAGGCAATTGAGGTTATGAAGGTGAAAAAAAGTTTTTAATGTGGTCCTTATGATCAAATGAGTTTGACATCTCTGCTTCAAAAAGCTTTGGGCAGTGGCAGCTCGTAGCTAAAATTAGTGGGGGTGCTGCTAGCACAGGAAGCAAAACAGTGCATTTTTTACTTCACAGCCGCAAAGCCAACTTTGCAGTTGGTACCATTCAGAATTAAAGCTAAGAATATATTTCTTGATGTTGCTTTTGCCTGGCTGAGATATTAGAATATCAGGTGTTGAATGACCTCTTTTCTTAACTGTAACTTTCTCATGGAGAGATAGCCGTGAAAACTTAAGCTGTTGAAGTTCAATTACATACACAGAACTTATTTCTTGGGAATGCAAGGCCATGGTTAAAGTTTTCTGTTAAATAAAAGAACCGAAAAAAAAGAATCAAACAGAATAGCTTGAAGCAGAATAATAATCTAAGTCTACACTCTTCTACACTTTATCACATTCAAGAATATGGTGCACACTGAGTAAAAAATACTTCCACCATCACGCCAGAGCCGGCAATGCGAGAGCAACAGTGCTCTCTCTACCTTTCAGTCCCGTCTTCCTCCCCACTCCCCTCCTATGTGTGCATGCGCACTACAGTCAAACACCATGTCGCTGGTACTGTGAAGCGCACAGTTCCATACAAGGATTTGTATATCTTTTTCATAAACTGGGGGGTGGCTACTGAAATACTGACATTAAGCTTAAAGAATATATATTGTACTACAAAAATAAAGAAAAAAGTACTCATTATATTAAATGTTATCAATAATATCAAGTGGAAATAAGGGGTGCTGCACTTCCGCAGTGCCTATATACAAGCCGCCACTGGTTATGAGAGACACCCAATATGCAAATACTTGCTACATCCAACTATTTCAATAACATCACATTTAAAATCCTTCCCACAACCACAACAAAAATTCCTTTACCTTTGCTAACTACTTTCAGTAATTTACCCCTTCAAAAATTATTAAACCATATGAGATGTACACAAAACATTTACCATCTGTGCCCATAGCTTATTGATGGAATATTTGTATGTTGATAGCAAAACTATTAAAATAGAGCCTACACAAATGTTGTATCATTCTATACATGTTTAACATAATTATAGATGCCACTTTTTGAAATTACTTTCTTGGTCTTCTTATAACAGGATGGCTCAAAGTAGGGGGAATCTAGCGCAGGACATAGATGAAAGTGTGTTTTTATGTTGTTTATTAGAAAAGTGTAAGTTGAGTACAATGTGACTGCAGAATATGTGATGTAGTTTTTAAGACTAACTAAAGTTACTTAACTGTCAGGACCATGTGGACCGTGTCGCAAGTAACCAGCCGTGAAACTTACAATTTCTATCTGCAATGCCCACTTGGAAGACCAAATACTGTGTCCCAAAATGCCCGGGTTCACACGCACGCAGTGCATCGCATGGCCCGGAGACCATCCATTTTCTGTGACCATCAATCACTGAGAGTGTACAACAGAATGGGGTTCTCTGCCCAAGAACTTCCAAAGTTATCTACCTGATCTAAAGGCTCTTTCAGGCAAACATAGCTTGCAACAATTTGCTTGACAATTTGACTATTCACTGTTATGTAACATAGTGTTCCTCAGTTTTCAATTCATTGCTGCAAAAAGAGAAACCCCAAATGTGTCAATCATACCAGAAATCAAATCTGGGGCTCATAGAACAGGAAGAACACACCCTACCAACCAAACCATAGTTTCAGTCTATATTTTATCTATAAAAAAAGACAACTTTTTACATTATCTTTAAGACAAACAATAATGTATGACACACACAAACACAAACCTGGTCTGTGTTTAGAAGAACCTTTTAGTAGATTGAAAAAATATTGCCGAGTAGCCAATATTCACATACGTGAATCTCTTTTTTTTTTCTGCCAAAATCAAAACCGCCTTTCAAAGAGAGAACTTTAATATAAATCCTTGCCGTGTTGTAGCTAAGAAGTCTTTTAATTAAACAACACTCTAGAAAAATATATATTTTCAACTAGACCAATAAATGTTTTATCTGTCTTACCTTCACAATAAGCGTGTCTGTTGGCTATGTTACGTGTTATAACTGTGAATCCAGCGCTTTAATTTCAAAGTACATCAACAGTAATCAACCTTAATCAATCTCACTGGATTCTTTAGACTGTTTCCTTGTGGTGAACGGTGCACTCCCCTGCTTCAGTCAATTTTTTATTTGGAGCCACTCTGTCCTCTCACTCTCCATCTTTACACAGCTCTTGTTAACCTCATTCATACTTTTCACTCTCATTACAACTTCTCTTTTCACTTCAGCCTCCTCCATCGCTTTCCAAAACTTTATTTCTATCCACAATATCATATGCCTTCTCCACAACCATAAAAAGTATTACCAAGTATTTCCCCAATTCATACCTTCTTTCTATCGCTGTTGTGTGGCAAAGATCAAGTCTACTCTAGACCTATGTTCCCTAAATTTGTGCTGTTTCTCTCTATATCTTTCTTTGATTTTATTTCTTATTCTCTTTACTAGTATCTACTCATATATTTTGGTACAGTGGCACATCAGCATTATCCATACACCTCTTCCTGTCTACCTTCTTGAAAAATAGGTATTGTAACACCCTTTTTCCTCCAGTCTTTGGTAGCTTGTCCTTCGAAACCACTCAGCTCTCTGTACAACCACTGTCCACATATTTATAAATTGTTAATGATTAGCGCATCAGTTGAAGTACATATACAAGTAGGTAAATTAATGTCTAGTTATACTAAATTGCAGCCCAATACATTAATTACTTTACCTAAACAATGGTATGCAAAAAGTGTAAAATAACAAGCTTGACCCCTTATAGCTTGTGAACTGCAGTGATTTGAAATGATCGAATCACCATTTATTACTTATAAGTTTACACTTGTTAAAATTGTGCAATAAAATTTTGATGGGCAAATGACCTTAAGTCTGATTTCAAAGCCTGAAACAATGATGCTGTGTTCATTCCTATCTACTACCCAATCTGTTAATGTTTTACACGGCCTGGAAAACTTAATGGTTGCTCACAATTTGCCTTTTTTTCTTACTAGGCATCAACTAGTCTTTTGCGATAGTTGGATGTATGACTCGTTAATGTAAAAATTATGACGTGATACCTGATTGTCATCAGATTAAACATATTTACTACTAGCAGCTTTTCTGCTGCATTATAACATTTCCTTGAATTCATTTTTAGAACATAAAATAATAAACTGACATATTTCAATAACCAAACTAAATATCAAAACAAAACAGAATTCAATGTGTAGCTTTAAACAAAAAAATAACTTAGAAAAGCCTTCTTTTGTTTAGGCATAGCGACGAGTATAGGTAAAGCGAGCCAAGCTCCACTAAGCTCCCCAATACTCGAAAGGATAACCATAGAGCAGTGTTGCCATCATTATCAACTGTTTCGAGCCTTTGGCCAGGTGAGTTTTAGTAAAATGCCTCCATCTTCGTCTCTTCTTCCATCATTCTTCCTCCTTCTCTCTCGTTGCACTGTTGCCAAAAGTAAAAAATGTGTCTTGCAACAATCTCTCACAGCTAGCTGTCTATGCACATGTTCATTATTGAAAATGAAATATTTATTTTGTGCACAAACATAATGCACACTCCTGTTTTAGTGGGCTAAAATGAGTAAATATTGTGAATATTTTACTTGAGATTTTACAGTATTTTTACAAACTATTTAGAGCAGGGATTTTCAAAGTAGGGTTCCCGAACCTCTGGAATCTATGACATACGTTTATATCTTTCGTAGATCTTATAAAATTTTATATAAAGGATAAATTTCCCACGCCCCTTGTGCCCAGGCCTTTGAGAGGAGCATTTGGAAATTAACTTTTATATTAGTTTTCTCGTCAGCCAGCAAAAATAATTTTTTGAAAAAGCACTGAAAAATTTTATGGCTTTTCCAACAACTTATTTGTGTGAGAAAGTTTTTTTTGTTCTTTGTGGTGTGAAAAAATGTGAACTTAAATGATTTTAGTATGAAATGAGGTTTAAGAGGATGGTCACTAAAATTTCACTGGATTTAAATGATATATTATTATTATTATTATTATTATTAATCATTAATAATGTACAAATATAATACATATTAGATTTTCTTTTAATTTATATTTTAAATCTTTTTTACACATATTTAAAAAAAAATCATCACGTCTAAAAATGAATTATATAATACCGACATTTATTTTAGTTTCATTTATATTACAAAAATTAGCTCTAATTGAAATTATGATTATAATACGTATATATTATTTTTAAATAAAATATGATTTCCTTTTAATCATTTGTCATACATCAAGAGGTCCACAAATAAGCTGTTACCTGGTTAGAGAGTCCGCGTGACTAAGAAGTTTGAGAACCATTGATTTAGAGCTCTAAAATGAAAGTTGATGAAAAATAAAATTCATCAAATAACCTAAATTGAGCTACGATAAGCTGTATTAACTTCAACTCCAAAACAAGACTAAATAAAGACTACACTAACAAAAATATTTTAAACCCAAAAGGAGATAACATAACATTTTAAAAGAACAGGTCAATATTTCCATGCAAGCTTTTGGAAGATGGGTAGCAGGACAGATTGTTCAATATACTACCACTGGCAGATCATGGAAGGCAGGGATTAGGGCAAAGTAGACGAGAAAATACCAAACAGATATATCATAAAAGTTGAGAAACATTTTAAACCAACACATTTCTTTGAGTATCAATTTGACCAAATTCAAAACTTGCTAAATTTTTTTTACAAATGATTGTACAACTATTTGGATCACGAGAGGGAATTTTAGATAGAACTATATTATTCATTCTGCACCTAGTTTCCTGCCTTAGATGAACCGCAACAGTTGTACTAAGTAAGATTTGTAAAAGCAATCAACTAGCACAGGTTAGGTAAAACTATAATTCATCTACAGACAAACTACACCATACTGTCAAAAGTCAATGTTAAAAGTTCCCAAGTTAGTTTGTAAGAATTAGGCTTTCTTTAGCCAAAAATATGGTAAACTTTACTCTTTTGTATGCCATATATTTTTTTAAATTATTTAATGACAAAGCAATTTCTACTTTAAGCAATAAACATAGGATGAGCCATGCTATTTTATTTGGACATTTTAATTTAAACAATGAAATCATGTCTTGACTATGGATATTGGAATGAAAGCCTTTACAATTATCAAACAGAATTCAATAAAAATAAATAAAATTTAGTTTTAATTTATCTTAAAATCAACACATTACTCAAGAGAATAAATCACATTTCTCCCAAGCACACTTCAATTGAATAATTATATTTTCAAAAAGGAATTAAATTTGAGACCACTGCAGTGCTCGTACAAGATTTCCGCTATATTTTTAGTACAACATTCCCTGTGTTCTCCAAGTCTTCCAAAAGTAGTTGACATATTTGCAGACAGCTTAATTCGAGTACAGAGAAGTGAAATTTACATTTTTGTAAAATAGACTAGTGTGAAGTCAAGCAGCTGCTGCCTAATATAGAATTATTTGGGCTTGTTGCGTGGATACAAACAAGCAATGGTTATGCAACTCAATGTTTCAGAAAAAAAGGGGAACGGGAGTAGAGAGGAAGGGTAATAAGAGGTGTTCAAATAACCGCACAGTTCATCTCTACAGTGATGTGTTAGGGATTAGGAAGGTTTAATTTAGAGGAAGTCCACCTGCATTTGTGTGAAGGGAAAGTGGAAAACCATTTGGGAAAAACTACCCTCAGTACACCCACCCGGGATCGAGACTTGATCTCCCTATCTTTAGCAGTCTAGTTGATTGCGAGAGTAAGCCTTAGGCCATCAAAGCTGGTACTAGCCTTGTTGAAAAATACAGTTATTATTAAAATTTTAACTAATATATGTGAATTGACTAACTATTATTTTCAATTGTTTGATTAATGATGTTAAGATTTCACCTAACATATATTTTCAAACTGCAGCTATATTTTATTGAAGTTTACACACTCCTAAGGCTGGTTAGCCTTGTTCCCTTCAGATTAAATGTGCCTATAAAGTATTTTCGACTGTTCAACAGGAAAAGAATCTATGGATTTGTAATCTGTTCAGTTGTCAGATTACATTCCTTTAAACTAACGCTTTTGATAAAGGAGTAAACTTTTATTTGCCTTGTATTAATGTTAAATTTATGTTTAGAATAAATGTATTGTGATTGAGTAACTTATAAAATAACTTAAATAAGAATGAAATTTTGATACCTTTTTGTAGGATTATTTGTCATAAAAGAAATACATTTAGGTTTTAAAATGAAATAAAATGAATTGTTGGAAGAAATTAATTTATTGGCTCACCAAATATGTACATTATTACCAGCAAAAATGCTTCATTTTTTTTTTAGAATGTACAAATACCAAAATAAATTGAGCAAAACTAATTTACTAACAAAGTTTCATTTCTCACCCATTAATTAACAAAATAAGTTGGGTTTAAGAGAGCTGTTTTATATTGAATACAATTTAAATTAATTAATTATATTAGAAAGGGAATAAAATTGAACTAATACCTTTGACAGAAATCAACTAAGTTATATTCTTACTCAAACTCACATGCCAATTTTGGTGTAAACTACCTTTCATCTCAACTGATATTATCTATTAAGAGTTTGTGTTCCATTCATGGTCTGATGTTGGCATATAAATTTTATTACACATGAAAATATAAAAACACTATCCACAGTGACAATAATATTTGGTGTTTAGCTTCAAACTATGAAGCTACACAAACTTTAATCTGTAAAATCATAAACTTTGATTTAACTTGATTCATAAAATCAAAACTCATAGCACAAAATTAATAAAAACTAACTTAGGAGCTCGATGATTCTACACACATGAAAATGTACCACATGGACCAGTGACCCCCAAAAAGACCCAACCACCGACACTGGGAGAGCAATCACCGCTGGCTGGTGTCCCGAGGTCGGTACACTAGTCCGCGGCTCTTCATCTCGCGGATGACCGTTGCGGGCAATCGACCTGACACAGATATGGCGTACACACCCTTGCAAAACCTGTCTGGAGATAAAACAATGATACAGTACAATAAAATGGGAGGGGAAATGTATATATATATATTCACATTTTATTACAAACCACCTTTTACTCCTAAAACCTCCTTATCATAAATAGTCAACCTGCAATAAGAACCATAATTTTTTGTTGTAAGTTATTTAGATGCTCAAGAAGACTGCCATCACTTGTCCTCCTTTTAAAATGGGCTATAAAAAGAAAATGGATTGTGGCTAAATCATTTGATATAATATAATTATGAAAAGTGTTTTTGCTAAAAAAAAACCGAGCATGTTTTTTTCTAAAACTGTATCAAACAAGTTTTTATTAATTGCATGGATAAATTCATATATAGAAAAATTGTAGTCAACTAGTAAATGTAAACAAATAATAAGCATACTATTCATTTAAAAAAAACAGTAAATGTAGCTCTGGGAGTTAAGCTTGGATTAGATTTTAGATTTTACAGTCCATCAATTAATATGAGGGTTCATCCAGAAAGTAAGAAACGTATGCTCATAGCGTTCCCACATGTACCATTTCAAGGTAAGCTGGCCTCAGTGGTCTGTTGGCTATTCAACCAAGTTTTTTGTGCACTGGTATTATTATTCATTGAGTTTTTATATTATGATCTAGAAAATTGAAAATTCAATCAACTATGATTATTAATTTACTTCTTGAACACGCTAATGAATTACCATAGAAATTTACCGTCAACTTGTTGCAGAGAGGGAGTGATGGATGAATCAAGTGTCAGAAAGTGGTGTTTATTGTTTAATAATGACGGAACAAATCTTAGTAGTGAGGATCGATCTGGCCACCCATCTCTCAACAATGAGGACTTTAAAAACAAGATTGAACACATTCACAGACCAGTCGCTCCACCATAGATGAAATGCACAAAAAAGTCTTAAAAATTCTTGATATTTAATTGATAACATTTTATGTAAGCATCTCAATTTTTTTTTTAATGCAAGATGTGTGCCACGAATGCTGAAGGATAACCACATAAATAGCATTTGGGTGCTGTATTGACATTTTTAGAGTGTTATCACCAGGATGGTGATGAGTTTTTGAGCCATATTGTTACAAGAGATGAACATAGGGTATGTCATTTTACCTCAGAGAGTAGGCAAAAATCTTTGGAATTTCATCATCCTCAATCGCCAAAAAAGTTAAACCAGAATATGTTGATATGGGAAGTCATGGTCACAGTTTTTGGGCAAGGAAACATGTTTTACTGGTGGAATTCATGTGTTGAGGAGTGATCATAAAAGTTTATTTATATTGTGAAACCCTAAAAGACTATGGTGTGCTATTCAAAACCAATGATGAGGTATGTTGCCAAGCAAACTGGTTTTGCTGCACGACAATGCCCGCTCCCATATTGACACTAGGACACGTGTACTAATCCAATGACGTATTCTTAAAAGTTTTTGGCCATTTTACATAGTCAGAACATTGTCCCATGTGATTTTCACTTGTTTTTGCACCCAAAGATATTTCGGGGCCACAAACACATAAGGACTGATTATGATGTGAAGACGTGCTTTACTTTCTAGACAACCCTCGTAAGAACTTGTGTCAAAAATGATTTAGCTATTAATATAGATTTGGCTATATAAAATTAATCAAAATTCTATAAAAGTAGATGCCTATCCAACATAAATAACTTTAATTTTACAATTTTAAATACAGCTCAAGGTTTTAGCTATTTTTTTTAATCACCAACAAAGCAGGGCAAAAGTGGTTGTCACCTTAACATGCTTGTGTTGTATGAGTTTGAGATATTATAGTGGATATAACTTAGAACCACTCATCGCCAGCCAAATAAAACTTACACTTTAAGTCTTTAACAAAGATTTGAACTGAAGCTTTCTGAAGAATCTCGGAAGTGTTTGGTTCATAAACGAGACACATGATCAAGAGCATACTCATACCATTGTGTCTATTCAACTTGACCAATGAAATTCCTGATTCTTTCACTGATTTTCCTTGATCATTTCCTAAAATTCCTGACTCTAAAGTATGTTACACGCTTCTACTCACACGCTCCCTCCTCCCACCACACATTTTTTTATTAATCTTTTTTATGAATAATAACAAGTTTGAAAATTTAAATAAACATGTTTTTTATTTGTATTAACATAGCCTACCAGGAATTAGAAAATATATTAAACATCTATAAACAAAAAAAACAATACAGTTTGAATCACACTGTAATTTACTGATTTAATGATTTTTACATTTCATATTTTGAGTAAAACAACATTTTACCAGTTTTTTTTATAATTTACCAAATTTCCAACTTATTCCCATTTTTCCCAACCACTTTAAATTCCTAGGCAATTCCAGTTTTCCCAGATGGTAGACACCCTGTCATCCATACATTTATAGTAATATTTAGGCAGGAAGGTTAGAATCAGATAGTTACATTCAATACTAAAACTATTTTGGTTTAATGTAATTGTATGAAGTAAATTTTGATATATAGTATTAATACCTATATAATAATACAAATGTCAAAATATTATCAATATTGACTGCAAAAAATATATTTGTATTTTATAAACCTGTCTTTATAAATATATATATATACAAAACTATCACTATGAACTTTGGTAACAAAATCAACATAGGTCAACTTGAGGTATATGCAAAGAGCTGTTTGTTTTTACTAGCTACACCAGTGGGTAAATAGACTAAAGTGTCATTTTTGTTTAGTTTAATTAGCTGATGACTTATGGATTTGAATTTGAATTTCAGTTGTTTATATTAAGTGATTTCTTGCTATTTATTCATGTAAATATGGATACATTTTTCCTAAATTCTATCTTGCTCCTTCCTATCCAATTGGTGTAAGTGTGTGGGTAGTTAAAATGGGTAAAAAATGTAGTACACTAATTTTTTTTAAACTAATTTCTCCCTTAAAGTTAAAACAACTTAAGCTAAGGAATATAAATAAGGAAATCTGTTTAAGGCATTGTGTGAAAATGAGTTGGGTGAAACAGTGATTTAAGTCGCATGTAGAAAACCACCCTCCCATGATTCAAACCCTAGGCTCCCTGTCTCCATTAATAGCAAATAGATGCAGCAAAAATCAGATTACTATCTCAAGAAGTTATTTCTACCTTCCATAAAGACTCATTGCCTTAAATAATAAGCAAGGAATGACTGTGAAACAGAATGGCCTGGATAGCTCAATAGCTAGTTGGAGAAACAAAAAGTAGTGACTTTTTGGTGACCTTTTTGACCACAAAATTCCTTTGGTAAACGGTTGAACATTATATAATGCATATATAGGCATAATACACTCATACACAACATTAAACTTTCACTAGATGGCAAACGTTAACCTTGACCTTGGTATCACGGTAAAAACAATCAGGCAACTTGCGGCTAGCGCATGGTATCATGGGTAGTGGGTAACTTAACATTTGATATGTTCACGTTGTTACGATGTGCGGGAAATTCAAACAACATTTTTGTGACTTTATGACCTAAATATTGAAAATTTGTGACTTTTAAGGGACTTTCATGACCTTTTTTGCCATTAGTAACTTTTCGTGACTTTTGTGACCGAGTAGACACCCTGCTAGAGCATCGACATGCAACAATAATGTCCTCAGGTTAGATTCCTATGTTCAGGTGTCATTTTTACAATCAAATAATCATTTACTAGTATAGGTACTTACTTATTCTTTGCCATTTGCATACCCAACTGTCTTCCGGACTCATTACAGCAATCATTCTGAAAAACATGTTTGTTAGTATCCTCAACATAAGGGTTAACAATTTTGACAAATAACAAATATAATGCTCTAAAATGAAATTTCTAAAAAAAAATACTGGAAAGAATTAAAGAGTTTAGCTGTATTATTTAAGGCCCTTCATAATAAAATATTTTTATGAAATAAAAGTTTTTGTTAATTAATAAATTGTCTTAATTTTATATTTATCTTGTTTGAGTCAAACAAGTCTTCAAGTATATATATATATATATATTTTATAACCAATAATAAGGTAATATTTACTGACAAGAGTTTCAAAAATATGGATTGAATACTATATAAATAAATATTAGCATAGTTAGTAAGTGATTCCTGAAGTATTGGTATTTCTCAACCACCTAATATTTTAATTTGTTTATTTTAGTTATATAGTGAGATAAAAGAAAGTCTTCAGAGCCCATTTGCTCAAAGCCTGTTTTATAAATATAAGGTTTCAAAGAAAGGTTAGGTTAACCAAGTCATTCGTTTGAAGGGACTGAGAAATTGTACCGAAATATGTTTCTTCTAGTATAATGGTTCCCCATCTTTTAGAGTGTGAGGACACATTTTGAATTCTAAGAAATAATTAATGAAGACTTTCAACTTCAAATGCTAAGAATTGTGTTTTTAGCACCGATTATGGTAAAAATATGTAATAGCAAAAAAGTGTCATGAAATCTGAAACTGCTTGTTACCTAACTTATTCATTTTAACACCTGAAATGTCCCAACACTTTATTTGTCAGTAAAACATATATTAATGTTTGTTTAGTAAAAATGTATATTTGCATTTTTATAGTGAGTTGCTGAATTAGATGGTATTACTTTACTTTCAAAGATAGAGCACAAGAAAGTTTTAAACTTAAATCTGGCTCCTTGAAGGACTTTTCTGTGATTTCAATGCAAAAAAAAATCACTTTCACAAACATATGCTGTGGGAAGGCCGCAATTAGGTACCTAACATGCCTATTAGACAGTTTGAAGGAGATCTACCCAAAGCAAACATGTGGCCAGAAAAAGAAGACAAGATTTAAAGAATTGTGTGAGCTATGGGAGATTGCGGACTCCTTAAAACCACTATTCTGCACTCCACACCTCATCTCACTCTCCCTAGAAGTTTTATTTTAGCATTGCGTCTTACTAAAATTTTGGGGTTTACACTCACAAGAAGTTAGCGGCCACAATGTTCAAGTATGTTAAGAACATAGGTAAACACCTTTTCTAACAATATAAAATGTCTTACTTATAATTTTTAGGACTTGTTCACTATGACCAAGACACCATTAGTAATATTTGTCTTATCCAAATCACAGGTGCCCATGAAAACTATTTTAGGAAGAATCATAAACATAAACTTAATCTAAAAAGATAGTGACAATGATGATACTACTGTAATCATGGCCTTTATTGATCAAGTGATCCAATGAGATAAAAGTTGTTCATTTATAGACACTAAACATTTTTAAAACCCATTATTAATAGTCAGTATACAAAAATAGAAACAATTTTTTATTATTTATTTGTGGTGTTTAACGTACACTTTTTGAACCAAATGATTATATCAGCACACAACCTATAGATTAACTTACATCTAGAACCGGCCTAACAGCCAGCCTGTGGCCATTAATTTATCAGTATGACATTTCACCAATGATACATTTTTTAACCATGCCAAGAATCGAACTTAGGAACTTAGCTCAGTAGACAGACACACTACCGACTGAGCTAAATTGTCAGATCATGTAAACAATTATAATACTGATATGTGTTGTTTATAGGTACAGTTTTAATTTTCCTCACAAGAGTTCAGTTTACATTGTTACAATACAAATATCTGGTAGTTTTCCCATTACTATTTTAAATGTTTATTATACTCTGCCATAACATGCAATGATAGACACATCTCATAAGGAAAATGGCAGCACTTACCCATCAAAGTTAGAGCTTGTACAGTCATACACATTGTCTCTGTTGTTCTTCATTCTGAGAAACTCATCACAGTTTTCACAACCATCGAATTCAAATTGGTCAAAAGTCTGAGGGTACAAAAGGTAATTTTAATTAAGTGCTTTCTTTTCTTAAAAATATTGAGTTTTTTTAAGATACAAAATTATATATATCTGCTCTCCCTTTTTTTAGCACCTCGTCTTACTACCTGTTCAGGTTATACACATATGTACTAACTACACTAGTAAGTTAGGGATGCGGAAGGTTGGATTTAGAGTAAATGTACCTGCATTTGCATGGAGGGACAGTGGAAAATTGTTCTGGAAAAACCACCCTCGATAAACTTGACCAGGATTCCAACCTCAATCTCCTTGTAATTGGTTGTATAGTTTAACACAAGAGTGATGCCTTAGATCATCTGGCCACCGAACCAGGTTCCTTTTATTAAAATCTTAAGTAAGCTGGAGCTTTCTTGCCAATTACAACCAGGATTAAATTTTAAATCTTTTTTTTTTAGCAGCGTGTTTTACTATCTTTTCAGGTTACATGTAGGCTATATGTACTAATTACACTAATGAGTTAGGGATGAGGAAGGTTGAATTTAAAGAAAGTGTACCCACATTTATGTTGAAAGAGAGTGGAAAATCATTTTGAAAAAATCCCTCTCAGTACACCCGAACTTGAAGGATTCATACAGAAACTAAGAGCATTTTTTCAAGGACATTTTCGGAGCATTTTACAGATTTTTAAGGACAACATTTGTCTGTTAATCACATGTTGCAATAGATTAAAAAGGAAGCACTGTCTTTGTAGGTAACATTTAATGCATTTACATCCTATATTAATTAATTAGTAATACAGTTTCCCAACTCCCCTACATAATCTCCAATAGTCTATGCCACACAATTATTTACATAACTGAATATTTCAATTTTCTTTTTTCAATGTTAGATATTACAACTAAGTTTCCAAAATCAAAGTTCAACCTAGTTTAATAAACTTTTGTTAACAGTTTTTTGACAGTATTCAGATTTCTTGATTCAACTTGGCAACTTCACCACTGATTAGGATTATTTTTTCCTGTACATTTGACTTTGAAAGAAGAGTGAAATCATTCCTTTTCTCAACAAGTAATGCCATAGCATCAGCTTCTTCATTCATTATACCAATTGATTTCTCAGCCCGTAACTTCTTCTTCTTTAATTCGTGAAGTCTCTAACATTTGTGACGACCTATTTTTTTCATCTTCTGATTTAGTTTTTCTTTGATAATCTAATTACTGTTGATAACATATTCATGATCTAGGATTTTCCAAAAGTTCTTTGCTGAAAACAACACCACTACTTATATATCTATGTTCCTAAATTCATCAAACACAATCCTCATTGCTACTAAAGCTTTCTTTTAGATTTTCCGCAACCATTTCTTTACTGACAGAGATGCTTCTATAGATGCTTGACCAATTGATAGAGTCAAGATAAATCTAATAACTTTCCACAAATCCCCATACTGTTTGTTGTCATGAAAAAAAAAATGAATCTAGACTTTGGGTGTTCCTATCAACGTCTTTAAACATAGAAGGATCTGGTGACACTTCTTTGATAAACAACTACAACTGTAATAACGCTTAATTACACACACCTGAACATATCACTTTTCTATTTTCAAACTGTTGAAGAAATCTTGTAAATGTTTCAGTTTGATTACATAGCATTGGTCTAGGGTCAACGAATCTGGAAAATCTCACCAGAGGATATTTCAAAGAAGTTTTGTCTTTAACCATTTATATCAATACTTTCAATACCTAACTCAGAACACCCAGATTTGAAGATAAAAATATCATTTTCTTTGACGATTTTTTTTCTTTTACACAATTATTCAATATTTTCCTTATTTCAAACCAGTTTCAATACTTTTTGTTACTGGTACCATGATATTATACTTGTTATTAGGATCAATTGCACACAGTTCTGCATGATTGTTTGCCTCATCTATAACCTGCTTCTTTATGAAAAGTGACACAAGTCCATACAATAGTTCTAGTGTGTCAGAAACTTGAGAAGGAATAATGAGTGAATCAGTCTGGTAGCACTTAAGATATGGTTGTATTTGTTTTCCAAGAAAAGAAAGACATTTTCGCAACCATGAGTGAATCTTTAGTAGCCTCCTTAGCAGTCTAAAAAGCCTTTGCACATACAATAGATTTAGGCTTATCTTTGTAAGAGTCAACAAATGCTACTTATTGTGGTCAGATAGCAACAACCCTTTCAGAAACTACAACATACTCCACCCACCTTGTTGCACCAAACTTTAATGTAAACAACTGGGTTTTATTATTTTGTAAGAAGTCCCTTTTTCTTGCAGGTGAATCTTTGAATATTTGCCACAAACATTGCAAAATATTTGCAATATTCCAACCTGTTTCCAGTATTGCAGCTTAGAAAGCTCTATGTAGCCTACAGTGTGCACACTATATCAATGAGCAGTGGATATTCGTCTTTCCTTTGGGTAAGCTAATCCACTTTCAAATTTACGCTAGGCCCATCCATTTTGATTTGCACAAGATTAATTAAATTTATATTTCCCATTCCATTTTGTAATGGTTTCATTATATCATCAGCTCTAGCATGTCCAAGAAATTGTGAACCAAGATACTTGGTGTGTACAAGCTGAAAGCTTTTGTCTCGGGATTTGATTGTAACATACGATTGGTCTTTTTGGAGAAATTTATTAACACTTCAATCAACGCATACCACAAAGTATTCTGACTGATGAACACCCCAAATAGGCCTCTCCTTTGTGTAAGGGGCACCAAAACACAATAAATAAGCACTTTTGTCTGCTGCATTTTTTAAATTATTTTTTTCTATTGCACTATCTGGGAACATGAAATCAGTCTGTTGTTGTATTTGCAAGAATTAAATGACATATGTTTAGTTACAACTTTAATAGTCTACAAAACCTCTGCCTTTAGTGCAGATCTGCAAGAACATGATTTGATAAAGGCATAGGTTTAGCTTTTGACACATCAGGAATGAAAGACTCAAGTTAATTTTGAATGCTATTTTGTTGTGAAGTGTTAAGCCTAAATTGTTTGTTCCTTCTCAATGGATGAATTAGAAATTTTGAAATAATCTCCTAATTGTTTAGTTGTATTTAATACTTCAATTAACTTTACGTGTGTTCCAGATTTCAAATGTCTTTGTAAGATTGACACCCTCATATTATTAGAAATACCAATATTATCTTTACACAGTTTGCAAAAAACAACACTATTGTGGGTTTTAAACTCTTCTACCCACAGTATATATTTTGAAAGTACACCTCGAGAAGGAACTCTATTTAATAGCATATTAAGTCACACATTTACAACATCATATCTGTAACAAACCACATAGAAGGATGAACATATTAACCCTTTTGTGGCACTATTTATAAAGCGGAAGGCTGTTAATGTAGCGAAACACATTGATTAGAACACAACACAAATGAACACATTACATGTGACTAAAAAGTGAATTATCCAAAATACAACATTTGTCCTATTATGGATAAAAACCTAGGTAATGATAACTCTAATGCATTTGTTGGGTGAACTTATCTTAAACAGTTTGAAAACTAACCTAATAAATAAACAAACGGGGGCACCATTACAGCAAACCAACCACCCATTGCATCAGCAGTCAGATAGACGTATTGCGAAAGAAAATCAAGGTCCCAAATTAAAATATTTTAGGAATTCCAGGACATTTCCAGTACTACTGGAAACAATATGTCAAAATTCCAGGTTTTCCAGGACTCGTAGGAACCCTGCCTTGTCATCAACAGTCTTATACAACATGAGTGTGATGTCTTAGACCATGAAGCCATAGAAGCATGTTAGAATCACAAAAGAAAAGAAGAAATGTAAGTATTGACTATCTTTTGACTAATGTACTTTTCATTATAATGTTGACTTATGAATGTTAGCAGTGTAGGCCTATGGCATCCACATTTTTTACAAAAATTAAATTGTTTATTTGATCAATATTACTCAAACCCACTTTTGTGACGCATGGTCTAAGGCGCTAGAGCCTACTTACAGTAGTCTAAGACTTCCGATTACAGGCAGATTGAGGTTCAAATCTTGGTCGAGTGTATTGAAAGTGGTTTTTCCTAAATTGTTTTCCACTCTACCTAAACGCTATAAAAAATTATTACAAATTTTAATATATTGTATGTATATTAATTTAAAACTAACTAATGTCTCTACATTACACATGGAAGGTTATGTTTGACGAGTAAGACCTGTAATAATTAATACCGCTAAAATTACTTTATTTCCCCCAAAAAATAGCAGCTCTGCCATTTTCATGGCCGTATCTGAATAGTCCATCTAAGGGGCCTTAGAGCCAAGTGCACTAGAAAGTTGCATTACTGTCAAAGTTTTAGGTCAGAAGTCATTTTTGATGGTGTCCAAATTCTCTTCCAAGTGTGCTCATGCACCCCAGTTAGCGCACTTGACTTTAGGGCACATCGTATGTGCCCTAGTTTGCAAACTGGAGTTAAAATAGCGTTGTTTATTAAATGAAAGTATTAGTATAAATAAGTAAATAAAATAAAATATACACAAACTGTAAAATAAAACAAAAATGTGGTTTTCTTGTTTAATATAGATACATTAATTGGCTAAATTTCCTTTTGAAGCGTGAAAATCCCTGTTCAAAAGAAAAGTATTTTCAATATTTTAAAGTTGACAAGTAAAACTATGTTATTTAAGAAAAAATATAACTTGATTTATATAGGCCGTAAGCAAATTAATGAGGAAAAACTATAATTATTATAATATTATATTATATATTTAATAATAGTTGCAAATAATATGTAGCTATGCTTTACAAGTAATTTGGTATGCATGCGTTTTTGGTGGACCTTTTGCTGCAAAGTTGTTTATTGTGTTGTGCAGTGATTGAATTAAGCAGAATGTCTTCAAACAAGAAGAGACGTATGTAGGCCTAAGTTAAATTATCTATAGGCATATTAATTTAAATCCAAAAATACTGTCACCTAAACCTACTTTAAAACAAAATTGATAGCTTGTAAACTTCCCTGAAATATGTAGCCTATATTCTTGTGTAGGGCCTGTAAAATTGTTCTCTGTGATGGAAACAAAGTTTCAGAAATAGTCACCAGGCAGCTCTAGCTGTAATGTGCTGTCCAAAAAGTATTATGCACCCTAGGCCCTACAGGTGTCAGAAATGTGTAGGATTCAAGTGTGCAGTAAAAGTACACAAGGGTGTAGGGAGTAGACTATTCAGATACAGCCAATATATCTTTGTGAAGTTCACTTTTATTTTCCACTATATAGGCCTATTATAGTCTACATTTTATTATTTCATTAGAAGATTACACATTTTAAAAAAAAGATAAGACAACAGTTTTTGTGTCAATATATAATGATACATTTTGTTTGGGGGACTGGCTGATGTCCTGTTTCTTTGGTGAGATAGTTTATAGAATCTTGTTTAAAAAAAGATATGGTATTAATCCATTCACTATATTATTTTGTTTGTAAAAATAGTTGTGCTATATTGATATTTTTGCTAGGAGAAAAGGGTACCATTGCCGAATTTATTAAATTTTTCATATTTTTAACATAATTTGTGTGTAATAAAATTATTATTATTATTATTATTATCATTATTATTATTAGCACCGCGTCTTACTACCCGTTCGGGTTACACGCACTTACGCTAATGTGTAATGGTAGGGTGATTGTGAGATGAAATGAAGGACCAATAGTTTAACGTGGAATCCGAACTACAGTGGAGGCCTGGCATTCACAAGATGTCTTGTCAGAGGTGAAAGAAGAGTTTGGTAATAAGATAAATCTTTGCCGCGACCGAGGATTGAACCCCGGCCGCCAGCACAGGAGTCTGACACCTTACCCCTAGACCACCAGGCCACCATCGTGTAATAAAAACAATATTTTACGGTAGGTCACCCTAAAAATTAATATAAAAGATCAACATTAATAAGCTAAAAGAAAATAAGTGAATATATTGGTCCAGGGCCGTGCAGTAGATTTTCTCAGTATGATGATGCAAGTCTTCAAAATGCCGCCCCTTAAATGTTTTTTTCTTTAAAAAATCTTCGATAGTGATTTTTTTTAAATTGCACAAAATGTACAAATACTATTTTTATTTTGAAAATATAAACTACTTTAAAATAAGGATATAAACTACAACAATCTAACTTTAACTTTAGCAAATTTGTTAATTAGGGATGTGTAGTCTATAATGGCAGCCAATGTACATTCAATAGAATTTAACGACAGATTTCTAAGTTTTGTTTGACTTATTGAACTTCTTAAATAGTGTTTTATTAATTTTAATTTGGTAAAAGTATAGCAATAAATAACGAATACAAAAGAATGCAAATGCAAATATTTCCTAAGCAACACTCTATCACACACAGAATGCAAAAGTAGCCCAATATTACCTAAATAACACTCTATCACACACAGGTACACGTTCCGCATCTGAGAGGTACTCAGTCCATGCAAATGCTACTTTTTATTTTGAGACCCTATTGTCATAACATAATCATTTTCAATGATAATAAGTAACTAAAGTAGCCCCATGACTTCTTTGGTGCTGACTGACAGCTCACAGCCGACTTCTGACAGTCAACATTTAGGTATATACCTAAATTTTGACTGTCAGAAGTGGCAGCTGCTAAACACATGTTTTTGCCGATCATATGGTTCAGCGTAGAGATACATAATTTAGTCTGATAGCTTTTCAAAGCAGTCAGCTGTCAGCTGTGAGTTGTCAGTCAGCACCAAAGAAGCCGTGGGGCTACTGTACAACTGCTCTAAAAAACAATAATTCTCTTACCTGACCTAATTTTTAAACACAAAACTGAATTAGTATAAAGGCAAAAATATTATACTGACACAGATATATTATATATCTGATTTACTGATTTAAACACAGCACAGTCACTTGCCACTTCTCGAGACAAACTAACATTAGAATCAAATATTGTCAATAATTGTAAGCTCAAAGCAGAACTATCAACAGGTAGAAGATGCAATTGTCTTTTGTGATAATTGCAGCCTCAGCTTTTAGGAGTGGCCACGCGATATGTTAAAAAAAAATATTCGCGCTGTCAAATCAAAAGTATTTCGGCGAGCGCTCGCCAACGATGCACCTGAACCAGAAACTGAAATCCAAGAGTACCGAAAGCGCTTAGGCAGAGGCGTGCGATAAATCATAAATGGTATACATCAATATCGAAATAGCATACACCAATATAGAAAAGCGTTGTACGGTGCCGCCTCTCTGTATCATAGCACAGCACGGCCCAGTATTGGTCTTACATTGGTTAAAATTGTTGCATTATCAAAAAGTGAAAGTAGAAAAACACAAGTTAATGTTTGCCGTATGGAAGCGTATTTAAGTCTAGAAAAGTAAATTAAGAATATTAACATGTCAGGTCAATTATAATTAATTTAATTCAATAAACAACAAGTTCAAACTACATCTATTATCATAATACACTTTAGCCCTTGAACACGCAGGTTTTATTTATTTATCATACTGTAGGTACAAACTTACTTTTATCAATGAACATACTAAGCAAGCCCTCAGCCCTCTCAAGTCCTTAGGGATAGTTTCTAAAGACATAGCGTAACTGCTTCAAAATTGAATTTAAAGAAGATATTATAGCATAGTATCTACTATTATCCAAAGTTTTTTTATTGGTGAAATATAAACAGACATTATGGCCAGTGTGACCAACAAATATAATTAAAGATTTCCGAATGGGTTGCGTTCGTAAATCTTTATGCACGTAGCAGCACTATAAGCCGTTCCTCGTTTGTTATACTTATTATGCATTTATCTCTAGAATATAACTGGATGGGCCTCTGCTGCTAAAATTTTCGAGCTGTCGTCTGCACACCATTGTGTAAGAGAGAAGGAAACTTTTGAATTTCCCTTCCTCTTTTACACACATACATGGCAAAGTGGTATTTTTACATTGTTCACTAATTTTTATGAATAGCTTGTATGAGATATATCAATATATGATTAATTTAATGAAATAAATGGGTTAATAAAAGGTTTGAAGATCTTAACTAAATTTAACACTCATGACTTGTTTCATTAAATAAATCGATTTAGGATAAAATACTAATAAGTAGCTCCTACAAGCCTATAAGCTAAATGATCCTTTGAACATAAATCTTCTACACAAAGTTTGTCATTCGAACAAATATAATCAGGTTTTTAGTGACCCTATTTCACATAGTTATCGAACATTAAATATAATATGGTTTCTGAAATCAATATACAAGCTGAGCGCCAACTTTAAATATATTGTGTATAGTAATATAATAATAGTTTGAATATAAAAATACTACACAATGTTTGTTATTCAAACACATGTAACTAATTTTTAAGCTACCTTATTCAATTATATAGTTATCGAACATTAAATATAATATGGCTTCTGAAAGCAATAGGCTATACAAGCTAAGAGCCAATTTTAATTTTAGTTACCTATCGAACTTTAAATATAAAATTGTTTCTGAAATCATTATATAAGCGAATAAATAATTTTAAATAGATTGTAGTCTTGGCAGAATGTAAATTACATGGATGCTAGCTACATATTTTAATATATTAAAGATTGTATTCCTATTTGAACAATATTGCCTTTAAAACTGAATTCTATATCCTTTAATGTAAATGTGTCTTCATCTGTCCCCTCGCTAGCAAGCAGACGACAAATTTTAGCGTCACGATTTGGTCCGTTGTAGAGAGTGTGTTTATGACCATCAAGTATAGTATAGAGTTCACGGGTTATATGAAATTACTGAAGATACTATAGAAGTTATAGTTAATTTCAAGTTTGACACTGTAGGATAGTTAGGTATGGTTATGTTGGCAATATTTCATCAGGTGACCATGAAGGATACATCACTGATATAATAGATCAGGGAATAAGATCAGGGAATATCGAACTTCTTAGTCTCATGGGCCCTCTAATCAGGCAACAGCTGATTCACGGACTCTTACCTGTAAATGTATGGGGTTTTTTATGTTACAGTGAAAAATTAGTCATAATATACTTTTAATTTAAATATAGTTACAATAAAAATTAAAAGAAAATATATTATATATCATATTTGTACATTTATAATTACTGATAATTTATGTGAAGAATAGAACTGCTTGTGTGACTTTAAAATATCATTGAAATCTATATCAATTTTAGTGACCATCTCCTAAAATATCATTCCACACTAGGACGATTTCATTTAACATTTTTTCATACCACAAATAGCAAAAAAAAGAGGTTCGATTGCACAAATAAGTGCTTTTTATGAAAGTGATTGGTATTGGTTGACTAGTGAACTAATTTAAAAATGAATTTACAGACTCACCTCTCAAAGATAGAGTACAAGGGTCGTGGAAAACCCCCCACATTTCAGCCTCACTTTCTCGCTGGGATTTAATATGAGAAGGAATCTATAGTGTGTTTAGTAGAGAACAGCAATTTACTATTTTATATCACATTTTATAATATTTAAAATATATATATATATATATACATATATATATATTTT